>MIQA02023294.1:0-97062 GCA_001887855.2 Sclerospora graminicola
TTAGCCGGATACGTACATTATGAAAAACACGAAGTTTTTCAGTTACTGAAGTAGTTGCGCAATCGTTTGGTAGAAAATGAGTTGTATTCTTTCGGTGCCCAAATGCGTTCCAGGACCGTACGACGTATTTTTTCCTTGGGAATATCAAAGATTTCAATGAGGCTATGTACACAGCGATTTGTGTGCAACTCTAACATGACATTGTTTGTACTAATTGCTGCTTTTTTAAAGATTATTAGACCTTTACTGATTATTGTAACTATCTTTACGAAGGAACTACTCCGCCAAAAGTTTGGAGATACGTGCAATGTTTGGATAGTGAAACCCAGTCGCTTTAAGCGTGGAGCCAACAGCAGCTAAATTTTGTTGCTACGAATAAAATAATATGGTGTAGCTGTTACGTGAAAGGTCGATTTTGCTTTGATGATAATCGTTTCAATGCTACTTATCTTGATAATCCGACATGTTGCGCAACAAAGCACTTGCCGTGTTTAATGCAGAATAAGCGAGCAACGTTAAGACAGTAAGGAGGTTCGTGAAATAGTTCATTTCTATCTTTCGGGTACCGATTAGCAAGGCTAAGAGCGGTTCTGGGTACCGATTAGCAATAAATATGTAAACAGGGTACTGATTAGTAATTGATGGCTAATTTAGGGTACCGATTAGCGATTTTCCCTTTATTTTTATTTAAACTATGCAATATACTGTACAAAACGATTTAGATGTTGCTTCATCACTTGGCCAGTTTAATTACCCAATCTTATGGTTCGTCTGTTGGTTCTTATACAGAATCGTGTTCTTGAAGAGAGGATCGTGATGCAATACTGTACGTGGGAATAAGGAAACAGTTCTATTATGGTCTTGGAAGTGCAGGTGGGATGCTAATTGCCATGTCCGCGTCGTCGCACGTAATACAATAATATGGTCTTTGGAAACCAACACATTTAACAGCGTACCAGATATATGGCAAATTTTTCCAGGTCGGATTCATCAAAACGGACGAGTACTCCGGTGACGGGGCAGCACTGAACGAGAATGCTGTTCCGTGGCTTATTTCTTCGAGCTCGAGGCAATACGACGAGCCTGTCGCGACGATTTGGCCGCCTCTTTCAAGTGTGATAAAGTCATCGATCCACTTCCAAAAAAAGGAAATGCCCGTGCCGTCGAGAAACAGGACCACCAGTGCTTCAGATACGTGTGTGACATTGCGAGGCAACTCTTTGAGATTCAATTCACCGAGTCCAAGGGTTTTCAAGCCTGGGATCTCAAAAACTTCCGGAGGAAGACTGGTCATGAGGCTGCCAGTAAGTATTAAATACCTCGGCTCAAGTCGCACAAGCACGGAAGGGACCTCCGTGAGCTGAGTGTACTCAAATTGAAGAAGCGAATTCCGACGCCACTTGAGATCAAGGTTATCAGGCAAATCACACAAGTTTGTAACGGAAAATTGAATGCTGCGTAAATTGAGTGGGAAATCACTGGATTGAAGCCCTGCAGGTAACAACCCGCCCGTTAGATTTCCTCGAACGATTAAGGCGGAATACAAATTCGGGTGATGAGTGTTAGTGAGTGCCGCTGATTCGCTCCAGTCAACAATGGTGGAATTGTATACTTTAATTACATGAAGGTTTCGAAATTGCTGGATAGAATCTGGAATTTCAAGGTTGTGGCAGTGTCGAATCAAGAGCTGAAACACCGTGAAACTGTCGAAATCGTTCCATTGTTTTTCCACTTCGTTCCGTGTCCCTGAAATGCCTAGAGTATAGCAATCAATCCCGATACGAAAGCAGGGAGGTTTAGAAACTGTCCATGGCTTCACTTGCATGAGACACTGTCGTAGTTCTGGCTGCAACGATGCGTGGATATGAAAACCTAGCACGACGAACCCCCAGACTCCAAAGATTAGATGTACAGTCTTGACCAAATACTGTCCACCACGGGTGCGTAGGTTCCAGCGATGATACCTTTCCATCCTTGACGTTGTGATTGCTGCAGTTGAGACCTTTTTGGACAAACTTGGTACCAGTGCATCGAGCATTTCGGCTGTGATCTGCCCGTTTACGACACACAATGTATCTGTACTTTGTGCTAATGTATCACTAGTTGGCGCTGTGGTAGAGGGACCCACTCGATTTCCATTGTATTGACGTTGATACAAGAAGGCTTTCATCTTGGTGGTCGTCATAATGAGACCAAGTGCAAAGATGACACGACTCGCCAAATCTGACCAAGAGACGACGACAATCATCTGAAATTCATTGAAAACACGCGCGGCCCACTCATCATTTTGCCACAAAGCATCAGGGAATCCTTGTAATTTGGGGTCATAGTCGCCGATATAACTGAACAAAATAATGAGCTCGATGCCCATAAAAGCCATGAGATCCAGCACGCAGTCCAAGACGAGGCAAACGAACCGTCTTCGAGCTTCATTTCCTTTGAAAAAGAAGGAATAGACCAAGAGGGACGACCAGCAATTCGTCACGAGCAGCCCTACATATAATTGATTGAGCATCTTTCGTGGCAATAAAACACTCATGCGATACGCTTGGACCGTTTGCAGTGCCGTCTCGATCAGTTCGCGACAGAGGAGCACAGTGTGAAAGTGATTACCACCTACGCCACAATAGCCATATCGAGTTACGATTTCGATGAAGTTTTGCCATTTCGTAGTCTGGAAAACCTCAGTTTGGAAAATTTGACAAGATGACCAAGGCGTAAAGGAAAGAGCACCTTGTTTGAGGGACCCGCCTACCATGAAGACAATACATACACCATGTAATGCAGACAATATGGCATGGACCAGTACAATTATGTGATGGCAGGGGGATGGCAACCCGATTTGATACAATTCCAGATAATTGTTTAGGTACGTTTTGTGAAGTACCCAATATGAGTAAGCATACAAGGCCGTGTAGGTCCCAGCCATCACGTGCACGGCAAGAATGAGAAGCCACCAGACGGAAAAGACCCAGGCCGAAAGCAGGACGACATGCGGTGACGCCGCGGACTTGATCCGCGACATATTTCGTTATTTGCAAACGTCGGGCGGAAGACATGTGGCCAAATATAGCATATCGACGAATGGCCTAATTCAGTTGACAGTTGTCTATATTAAGTACTACTCCATCGTGCTTGTGGACACTTTGCAGTAACTTTATGCAAAAGGTTTGGAAATTCGTAGATACGCGCTGTTAGGCTAGTTTAACCTACCTGCCTTCTAATCACTAACGTAACGATTGCCGTGTTCAGGGCAAAGTTCACCTCTGTTCTGAAAAATGGCGGCATCTGATTGGTCAGATGGTTCAACTGACCTCTGTCGGCTGGGTCAACAGATCCTCGGTTATAAAATTATACAGGCACTTTCAACCAAAACTCACAGACATGAATGACATCACCCATTTCACATTTTTTTTGAAAGGTGGGTGTTCTCTAACTTGACTGGTTGGCCCTTCGGTTAGGAGTCTCTAACCGAGGTGACTCAAACAGAGGTGAACTTCCCCCTTAGGGGCGTTCTTATTTTCCCACGGGAGCTCCCGGGAGAAAAAATCGAAACCTGATTGGACAAAAAAAATTGAACCGCCTGTTTTTTGCTACCCTCTGTTCCCGATTTCCGTCCCGCTCCCGCCGCCGAAAAAGGTTAGTGGGAGAGCGGGAGCACAGCCAAAATAGAAAACGAACCATAATCTCACATTTTTTTTCTTTTTTCTTTCTCATTACAACGATGAAGTCGGCGGCGGAGGTCACTACGTCCGTCACGCTGGCGCAGACTACCCTGTTAACGACGAGCCTAGAGCTCTGTGATGCCGACACAGCTCTGCTCACAGAGTTTGCCAAGCGTGGCATATGCTTTCAGGTCAGATCGCGAATAAGGGGAGCTCCATTTTTTACCATCCGTACCTTGCTGAAATACATGAATGGTAAAAACCGTGTATGAGCGCGATGACACCGCATTCATTTTCGTCTCGTGTGTTGACCGCAGTTTGAGTCCGCATTGGATTATGGCATCCACTTCTTCTCTTGAATGGACAGCTACCATGGATAAGTCTTTCACGAAAACATTACCCTGAGCATCCTCATGAATTTCAAAGTTTGCTACGTAAAGATACCGAGTAGATTAATGGCAAAAGCTTTTAAAATTTTGCTACAGTAGTTCTGTTACCTTTTTCATAATCATAATCTTCTTCCGCTTTTGTTGAGCTCGAATCGAAGCTGTTTTCAAAGTAGTTACTCACAAAATGTTCATAAAAGCTTGCGCAGTTTAAACTTTATGGGTAATTAATACCTCGCAGCACTATCGTTTCTGGGCATCGGATGCCGCTGTTATTGATTTCAAGGGGATTGCATTACCCATGCGGTGATACCAGCTTTTAATTCATGCTAACTTACTTGACGAAGAAACCATTCCGTGCTGCTTGATGTTAAATGCGACGCCGATCGGCCTACCTTTTTTAAGTAACTAAATTGAACAGAGAAGTGAAATATCAACGTGACAGGCAGGGTAAGCATCATTCTCACAAACACGTACGCTCGTGCAAGATCGCGAACGCGATCACAGTATATTTCTAAAAAGCTGACAACGAGAGTCACTTCCTACCAGTACCCCGCAAGAAAATACGATACCTGGTTAAAGTAAAATCCATCGCTTTAGAAAAAGCTTTACACACCTTGGATTTACCGTGATGACGATTTATAGTATCGAAAAGATATTTAATTGATCGTGGCAAAAGCCCCACCTTGTCATCTCCTGCTTCACCAAAGATGCTACACATCACAAGGTACCATCAGTTTAATGCGATAGAGCCTGAAACGCACTCTCACTCAGAGAAAAGTTTACCTGAACGTTTTACCTGAACCTGTCTGCCCGTAGGCAAAGCAGCAGCTGTTGATGCCTTTCAGTGCGTAGTCTACCAAGGATTTGCTCGTCTGAGTCGGCAGCGGATATTAGTACAACATACCGTACAAGGCTTACTAATACTTTACCGCTTCGAACAATGTTCTTTGAGACGTGTCAGTCCAGAAGACCTGTTGAGATAGCTCGCGTTAAGTGTATCACTCTATGCGTCTAACCATGCACATTGACTATACATTGTCAAAACTGAAAGCGTGATTCCCGTATTGCATACGATCCGTGTCCTCTGTGGACGACAGCACTATTGCGTTATTGCATTGTAGAAATCTTATCGTTCGCGAGCTCCGTACCTTGATCACAATATTGTTTGGAGTCTCCTTTCTTCGTTCAAACATGTCTTTAGGGGCATTTTGACCGTCAGCGCATCGTCGTCGTCGTCGCGAATCGTCAGAGCACTATGCATATTGCAAGTGATTTTTTTCTTACTTCGAAAAAGGTTACGTGGACCACACTGCGTAGGTGGACCACATTCGTCCCGAATTTGCTTCTTATTTTTGGGAGACGGGCACAGCGTACTGGCTTCCCTCCCGGGAGCTCTCGGGAGCAAAATAAGAACGCCCTTAGACCTTAAGTAATTGTTCTATATCCAGCTGTTTTAGATCAGAATATCTCAGGAGTATAGTGGTTCTCACAGTTTTAAGGTATGCACTTTGTAGGTAGGCAAAATTAGCCTACCAGCGCGACTTTCCAACCGTGAGAACCTTTTACAGACTCGATTTAAGCCAATGATGTAATAGAAGCTCGTATTTTGTGTGAAGCCCACCTTGTGTACCGTCAGCACTGGCGGTTACGCTCTCTTGGTGGACTCTAGGGCGGAAAGTTAAAAGTCCGTCGAATAGGGGGACGAGGGTTTGGACTAGGGTTGCTCCTGGGTGGAAGTCTTCACCGGGGTGCAGGATTGGCGTTATACTTCAAGTTTGTATACCGCAACGGCTGGACCGAGAATAATCGATCAGCCAGCTAAACCAAAGATAATAAAGCGGTAAATCCAATCTTGTGTGAAAATAGGGAATCCAAACAACACTCCACAATCTTCCACAAAGGCCAAAACGTTACCACACTTTCCAATAGAGATAAACCGTGTTCAAAACGCGGGCGACTTGAGTTGAGTATAGGTTTCACGACGACTCCCGGTCAGGGGACTTCCGGTGGTTCCTCTTAACCTTCCCCGGGTAAACCAATAGCAGCAAGAGGGGACCTTGTTAGCCCTCTGCTGTGAACCAATGAAATGGTTTGCGTCTTAGAATGCGAAACGTATACTGATTACTATCCCTAGATTCAACACAACCTTTTTGTGTAACCTACTCAAAATAGCCTGGCTGGATAGTTATGTGCCTTACCTGAAATAGCGCAGTCAGCTCCACCTGGATAGCTTTTGTGTATCGTACACCAAACATCCTGTTCAACCTGGATACCCCTTCGTGTACCGTACACCAAATATCCTGCTCAGCCTGGATAGCCATCCACCTCGACCTGGACACAACCTGGCCGCCGACTCCGATTCTCCTTTAGCGGCCAAGCATCCACCTTCGGCGCCCCATCCAGCTTCTACAGGGACATAGCCTTCCTCAGGACTCTTCATACGCACATCCCTTAACCGATCCGCTCCTGGCCATCATCGACGGCCATCCAGCTCCACCTGATCCGGCCGAAAAACTGCTGGCTGACCTGTTCCCGAGCCCCCGGGGCCTCTCATCTAGCTTGATTCCATACCTTGCACCGATCTGTCGCTTGTGAGTACACCAGACAGCTGCCATCCTGCATCCGCGCTCTTGACCAGCAATTTCCATCAGAAGGCGGTCTCGGCCAAATGTATTTCATACCTGGCCGTTTATTCGTTCCACCACATTGTCCTAAACAGGTTGATATGATTGGACAATTTACACGGACGCTTAGGACAAACGGACGCTTAAGACTGGCAGATTACGGTATCCACAATCTCAATTCGATCAGCACTCCACCATACGACGTGTCTTTATAAACAAATAGCGTGGTGGGGTGGAGCGGTATTTTGTGACGAGGACAAGTGATACACTGCTCAAATTCCGGACCGGGAGATCCCGGGTTCGATACCGGGACCAACCAACATGGTTGGATTCTAAAGTATAATGGCACGTATTTATCCATGCTTATACCCGACCGTGGTTGAGTCATTCGCTACTCGCTTCGGAACCGAAAGGTCCGGGCTCGATCTCGGGACCAACCAACTTGGTTAAACAATACCACACCAACCATGAGCTATGTCACTGCTTACATTGGATTCATCCAACACACTACTTATCTAAAAGCAAGACCCCTCTTTTTGTTTGGTGATGTAAGGTCTCTTACTCTCTGCAGAGCATTTCCTTGGCATCCAACAACCTCAAATCTCAATAATTTCATCAAGGTAAACTGCCAAGCAAGTGTCCTTCTTCTCAAAAATTGTCGCCAATCAAGAACAAAGTTGAAAACAGTTGTACTTAGTACTTAGTAGGCCATACTCGCAAATAATGAGTAATTTCGATTGCTTGATGAATTCGCGAAAAAATGAATCTGTTTCGTGTAGCTAAATAATAGACACGTACAGGGATAAATGCCATTGTCTACATGTTATATCTCAATTTGCTGATTATTTCGGATACATTTCAATCTCAAAAATCAAAGAGGAGAATTACTGCACCACTTCGTGTAAATTCGACCTATCTTTTTTTGCGCGCTCGAGAAAGAGATTCTCACAGTTCGCTCCAATTTTAGCGCTCTCATCCTTAAAGGGTCGCACAAATATAGAACTCGTCCTTGCCACGGAGCTCGTCCTCAACCTCGTCTTCAAGCTCGTCCATGCCGACGATGAGGCAGCGCCACCTTCCTCCTCACTCTTCTTTTCTCTTCCAACAGCCAGGGGGGCGGCGGACCAAAGCACCGTGAACGTCGCTCAACAACCCCTGTAGCGCAGCGGGCCAAAGCACCGTGAACGTCGCTCAAGAACCCCTGTAGCGCAGTGGTGATAGTTAAGAGGCACAATCGATCTCGTCGTCCTCCATATGGCGGGAAAGTTCACCGAACGCTTCGCGGCTGATAATCAAGTTGACGTTCTCGTTATCCAGCTGTTGCTGAAGCCTGTTGGTTGCTTGCGTGGCGGTGGTCGGCATTGTCTTGAGAGGTGGGCAGCTGTGGGGATCAAATAGGGAATGTTGCTGCTCAACAGAGAACTAAAAGCGGCGATCTGAGCAGAGGCATCTACTGGCTGACATTTAGCGAAATAAGAGTCTTTTCGGGAAATGAGAATATTAGACTCGTATAATAAATTGGAGTGTTTTCGTTATCGATAAACCTAAGGGGAAGTCTATATTCAACTGGCTAAATCCAACTAAAACTCAGAAGTGGTTAGGGTTGTCAAAAAGTATACACTTTTGTGTCCAGTGTACATGTATATCGCGAGTTTTAACTGTGCAAGACAGAATCGTACCAAACAACCACTACTGTATTGCTGGGACGCGAATGCTCTATCCAGTTGAGCTGGCTCTGTGTCTTATCGCTACCGATCATATTGGCCACATGCTCTTCCGCAAATTCAAATGTAGCATTTTACATTTTTCAAAGTCACCACTAACCAAGTTTTTAACAGCCTTCAATCATAAAACATCTAACACGGACTGAAATTCATTCCCACCATGCATTCCGCGGCGTTAAGCCACATAATGTCATGATTGACCACGAAAAACGCCAGTTGCGTTGATTGATTGGGGTCTTGCCGAGTTCTACCACCCAGACCATCAATACAATGTGCGTGTAGCTAGCCGTTACCTCAAGGGGCTAGAGCTCCACGTGGACATGCACGTATGAATTTTCGCTAGACATGTGGAGTCTAGATTGCATGTTCGCAGCTACATTCTTCGGGAAGGAGCCGTTTTTTTCATGGCCACGATAATAGCGACCAGATCGTGAAGATTGCCAAGGTGAAAGGCACGAACGAGCTGTTCGACTATCTAACGAGGAGCTTGATTTGCTACGACGGTATTCTAGGCACGCACCCGAAAAAGCCGTGGGAAAAGTTCATTGCACAAGAGAATAAGCATTTGATGTACGCCGAAGACATTGATTTTTTGGATGGTCTACTGCGTTATGACCACCAACAACAACTTACAGCGAAGGAAGCAATGCAGCTCGTGTACTTTCACCCTGTACGTGATGCGGCCGAGCGGAAGCTGCGTGGTGGCGCCCATCACCTTGACGAAACCACCAGTGTACGATTCAAGCGTAAAGTACTGATGATGCCTCCGGATCAGTTGCTGTTGGCGAGTCACTGGCGCATCCATGGTCAAAACTCGAGATATACATGTACACTGGACACAAAAGTGTATCCTTTTTTGACAACCCTAACCACTTTTGAGTCTTAGCCAAAACGTGAGTTGAATATAGACTCCCCCTAAATCTAATATGTCCAAGTAGAATTCATTGACTTTTACACTCGATAACACACTGAAAAATGACTATGGTCTAGTCATTATTCTCAAAGAGCTGACCTAGAATCTCCCATGCCACTACAATAGTGTAGTTGTCGCCTCTCGGGCTTTGCATTTTTGCCAATATCGCTAGAGCTTTCACATCGATGCGTTGCTCGCTATCTGAACTACAACTAATGTCTTGCTAGATCTAGATATTCTAGACTGCTTCGATCTCATTGACGAATTTTTCGGTGGACTACAAATTTGTGCTGTCTTAACAAGCGTATGAATTTGCGCACCCGCCACCATCACTAGCAACTCGTACAGCTCGCGCTTTGATACTCTAATGCACTTAGAATGGTAGAAAAGGCTATAATTATTCTTTCGTTTCTAAGAGTAATCCATGCAGCTTACCAACTATTTGGTGCCGAGTATGCGCTCTTTACGGTTTGTGGCTTTGGAGATGATAGTCTCCGCTACTGAACGATTACTCGTGACTGAGCTAGCGTCAGACAACGTGCCTTTACGGTGCGTCGCTACACTTCGAACACTCCGGTTGCTGGTTGATGAAAGTGCTGAGGAGCCTTTATAGACTTCGCGCTTTAAAGCCTTTTTCGTCGGCTCGACAGGTTTAGGAGGAAGCGGCGTGCCTTCAATGTGTTCTGGAAACTCGTCAGCATAATCGATGAGACCTCCTGTCAGAACGTAGATGTTGTCGAACCCGCGCTGAACTAGTGTATGCGCCGTCTGAGCCACTGTTTTATCGTCAAAGTCGTATAAAATAATGAGTTTCGTTTCCTGATTCTTAAATCGATGCATCTCTGGCAACAGAATATCTCGATTCAAGTAACTTGCGGGATAATTCTTGGATCGGTGAATACGATTAATCGCAAAGTCGTCTTTCGAACGGGTGTCTAATATCAGGTATGGTGGATCGTAATCCTCCTTCTCTTCCGAATCGTAACTCACTATTCGAGGACCACCGCTGTCTTGATCATCTCCATCAACAGGAACTCGTTTCATACAAAGTTCCCCGTTCACTCCTGTTACCATTTTGAGCGACCATTCCGGGCCAGTACTACCCACGGTCTTCGTATTCGCAAAAAAAGCTCAGCAAGACAATGACAAGTCACGCGACGAAAAGTCTCATCTCGGCGTTTTAGAAAATTCTTTCGTTGCTAACATGAAAAGCTATTAGCCGCACTTGTCTGAAAACAAGGTTTAGAAAACGAAACGTACAGATAAGTCGCACTTTGTTCACCGTGGTACCAGAGTCGATTTTACTCTGTGTGTGTTTATACTTTGGATTTTGTGGAATCTTCTTTTCCATGATCTACGACGATGATAGAATGCGTTAGTTGACATCCTTTTCCCCGGGTTGTTAAGGAACGTACACTAAGAGCAACTTTCGCTTGCGCACGATGCATGTTGACTTGTACGGCGTCACTCAGAAGTGTGCAAGAGCAAATTAAGAATGCAATTGGGAGCTATTTGAGAAAACGAAACGGGATTGCTGTCGTTTTCATGCGACGATTCAGTTTAGATGCATTCTTTAGATGGTACAATAAAGTCGAGCTAAACAGCGCTACTTCACTGTAGAAACGCTGGCCAGTACCAATGTCGATGTAATACAGACCACAGGTTATTTGCTAGTTATGAAAAACAATGGACAGCTCTGATCCGACCAATTTCGCAACCTCCACTCAATTAATTTGTACAGTTCCACCATTGTCGAGTCGAGCGAATCGGCTGCACTCACCAACATCAATCACCCAAACTTTATATCTTCACAGGCAGTTTCTTATCTCCTGGGTCTCGATCCAGATTTCCCGCAGCATCTACACAACAACTGCGTGACGAACTTGCGTGCTTTGCTGGATCTCAAATGGCATCGGAATTTGTTTTTCCAATTTAATACCCAAGTCCCTTCAGTGTGTTTTCAGTAGTATTCCCTCGGAAGTTTTTGAAATCCCTAGACTGACTAGGCGCGAACATGGCAATCAGAATCTACCTGCGAGAACATACATATAAGTACTAACAATCCAACTTTCTAGAGATCATTTTCTCTCGTTTTCGACTCAGCCGTACACTCCACACGGACAACTTCAAAAAATATGTACGAAGTAGTCAATCAAAGTGGGGTGGCGCGGGTGGACAGATTGCGCCACAGGCGATCATACGTTCGTTATTATTTTCCGTTGGATAGAACTGTACTTTTCACAATTAGATGGAAGATCTTCAGTCAATAAACGATGAAGTAATTACATGCAACTTGGTTAATGTCTAAAGAGTGTCGTCTAGTTCTTGCGGTTCTTACGCTTAAATGCCTTAAGCTCCTTGCTATACGCGTCTCCAATCTGTGTTGATACTTTACGAAGATCCGATAAGCCCGAACGCAATGCCTCATCAGCAGGTGCACCTGGAATCAATAGTAAAAAAACGTTTAGCAGCTGTTCTCTTGTTCGAATTTTTCATTGCCTTCCCTCTCTTGACCTTACCTTGACGAGACTGTAGCCGAATGTGCATCTTGGGCTCGGAAGGGTGTGGAATAGAGTAGCCACAAAATTCAACGTCCGGACTGCAATAACACACAATAGTTAAAAACATCATTATCAACATGAGACCCTCATGAAACAGTGACGTACTTGCGCATTAAAACATAACGCAATGCGTTTCCAAGTGTATGATCTTCATCATGAAACACGTAAGTCTTAGAGTACTCGTTAGTGGTCGAAAACACGTCGAGTTTCTTCGCTGCAGTTGTCATGCTTGCTGTTTTCGTTTATGACTGGTCGATGAGTTGCAAAGCCTAACACCTGTGTGAAATACATAAACTATGTGGTACAAGCCATAGTTTTGGGTAATCTTTGTGTAACGTGTGTTTATAAGAGAGAACACACATCCCATCGAAAGGGTGGTGACCACCTGGGCCCTGAATATGCCTGATCGAACCTCTATCGACTATCAAAGTAGCACAGCACACCTTGTAGTGATGAAGTCGGTCTATCGAATCATACCTCAAGTGTCGCCAAAGACGTTCTAGATGAGGAGATATTCAGTGATAACCAGGACGATATTGTGGACACCGAAGATTACATCACAGGTGCGTCTCGCGGAGGCTACGCTCATAGTATCATTAGCAGTGAAGGAAGTAGTGAATATAGTGATGAAGGCAACGCTATTGATATGACGCAGTTTTCGGCGGTAGAGTTGCAGGATCAAATCCGAGAGCAGTTTATAGAAGGAATGAACCCATACGTCGAGCAATTGCTAGGTGAAGATGATTATTGTAAGGAAGATTCTCCCGATGAAGAAGAAGAGATGCAAAGTAATGGTCAAGAAAAGAAAAAGAAGCTGGCGGAATGGGAGAATCCTTCGTATCTAGTGAAGGATTTAGATACAGGCGAGAGTTATCGAGTCGAAGAAATTGATCAGCAATTTACACTAGTAACACTGGACTCGGTCGTAAAGCAACGCGAACAAAAGTAGGTAAAGAGAAAAAAATGATGGAGGAATAAAAGAGTCAGTGTTAATGAAGCTCTCGTTTTATGTTGTTTAGGGAAGAGCAAGATAAGGGGATGGAATCGACGGTCGAGTCCTCGTCATCGTACTTGTTGTCGCTCTATTCGGCGGATGAAACAGCCGATATTGAGATTGAAGATGATTTGCCGAATGATAGTAAACTTATGAATGCAAGCAGCTCCATGCGAGTTCGTAGCTCCAACATGTCGGCGATCTATGCACCAAGGGACGAGTTACCGACTGGACCCCCGGTGAAATGCAACTTTGCTGGCTGTACGGAAATGCATCAAAGAGCGTCAGGATACTGTGCGAATCATGAGATGATTGCAAGGGAAGAAGAGGATTCGAGAGCACAAGCACTGTACTTGATTCCAAGTGGAGCACGCGCAGAATTTGTCAAAATTGGAAGCCACGGATTTGCGTATGATTCATCGAATCGGTTGTATACAGTATACGCCATTGAAATGTGCTGTGTACAGTCTGGTGCCACATGGGTTATCTATCGCCGGTATCAGCAATTTAAAGAATTAAATGACCGCTTGCGCCCCATGGGGGTTTGCGTTCCATTATTGCCTCCTAAAAAGCTGCTCGGATCGTTTGAGCCTGACTTCATTGCTAAAAGGCAAAAGGAACTTTCAGACTGGCTGCGGTGCTTGCTGACGTATGACCGGGTCGACCAGTCTGCCAAAAATCCTCATTTGGTCGACGAAGTGCGCAAATTCTTGACCAGCAAAGCGGATCAGCCACCGCTTCTTCTCGATAGGCTGCCACTAAAGCGCTCGCGCTTCTTTGGTGCATCGATTGCTGATGATGGAGACGAGGAGAATGGCAACGTCTCTGCTACGAAGCAGAAAATTACACTGGAGGATTTCCAGATGATTCAAGTGATTGGTCGTGGTTCGTTCGGTAAAGTTGTTCTTGTCGGTCACAAGACGACAAAGAAGCTCTATGCGATGAAAGTTCTGTCCAAAGAGAACATTGTAAAGCGCAAACAAGTGGAACATACACGCACCGAGCGTCGAGTACTTGGATGCACGCGTCATCCATTTATTGTTGGTCTTCACTTTGCGTTTCAGACGGCACAGCGATTATATTTTGTATTGGATTATTGTCCTGGAGGTGAATTATTTTATCATTTATCACGGATGAAGAAATTACCGGAAAATATGGCGTGTTTCTATGCGGCAGAGATCACATTAGCTCTTGAGCATTTGCACAGCCTTGGCGTCGTGTATCGCGATCTCAAGCCTGAGAATATATTACTAACAAAGGATGGCCATATCAAGTTGGCTGACTTTGGTCTTGCGAAAGAAGGGATTCGTGAAGGAGCGAATGGGACCAATTCGTTATGTGGCACACCTGAGTATCTACCTCCCGAGATTCTCAATCGTCTAGGACATGGCACAGCAGTGGACTGGTGGAATTTGGGCATGGTTCTATACGAAATGCTCACGGGTTTGCCGCCATGGTACACGAACGATCGGAAGAAGCTTTTTGAGCGCCTCCGTTCGGCCCGACTCCACTTTCCACCCTACGTTTCTCGACGAGCAGAAGCGCTGATCCGTCAGTTATTGAATCGAAATCCTTTGGAACGGCTTGGCGCGAAAGGCGCGCAACAGGTGAAGAATCATTTGTTCTTTGAGAGTATAGATTGGTCGCTATTGGCAAAAAAGCAAGTGACGCCTCCGTTTCGACCTTGTCACTCGGCCATGAACGACGGCGAAACCCCGCTGAATTTTGAGGCTGAATTCACGCGTCTCCCTCTACCCAGTGTAGAAAATGCAGTTACCAGTCCACGCAATTGTCGTGCTTGGGGATGCAATCGCGGCGGGATTCCGATACGTTTAAGGATTTTACCTACGAAAGTCCGGGCTATCTTGAGTCTGTGGCAAAGAAGGAAGAGGTTTGACGGAAACAGTATTAATAGAAATATCGTGAGATTGCAATACTACTGTAGTAATGGAATGTAACGTATGAAATGAATTTATGCTCTAGTCGGCATCTGGTGACGACGATGGCTAAAGGCGACACTGAATAAAATCCAGTATACGTGCATTGTAATCGGTTTTCGCGCAGTGTTTCTAGTATGTTGTTGTTGTTAATTTTACCGGAAGTTAGTTAGATTAGCAATAAAAATTTCTTAATGAGTGCGTAAGACCATACTCTGATCGTTCATCGTCCGGAGAGGAGGTGGTGTCTGTCGTCGATCAATCGGTCGGTCGTGCATCTCGCCATGTATACATTCGAGACATATCTGCAATCCGGTCGGGATTTTTCAAATTCAATGACTACGTGTACTTGCGCACTAGTTTTCGTCCGTGCCTGCATTTCCTCCATCATGGCTTCGTGCGTTGTCGTCCACAGTTGTCCCAGATGTTTCTGTGAATTCCTTTAAACAGTTCATCATTTCTGAGTTGCCATGACCATGTAGCGCCAATTGAACACAATGCCCACCAGATACGTGACATCTCCTTACTACATGCCCTTGCTTAATATCCACATCGAATTCGTAATCGATCCATAATAATCGGCGTTATAGGCGGCGCTTGTCAAGTCGCAAATTGGCTTTGTAAATGGTGGGTCCCCGTTCGATCCACCCACCAGCTGTTCCGTAAAACCGACCTCAGAAGTTAAGTAAGGCCCTGCCTTTCGGGACCGGGAGATTACGGGTTCGAGTCCCACTGGGACGAAAATCCAACGTCGAAACAACTTGGCTGGGTTGTAAATATACTGAACCAGCCGTTCTTAAACTTACAAGTGTTTCTAGTACGTATCAGCACGTAGGACGAAAGAGGGACGATGTCGTCATTTTAATGCAATCTGAAAGGTTGCGAGATTGAACGTCCTGGTGTTGGCAAACAAATCGTCGATGGGTTAACGACGAGTTCGTGAAGAGAAAAGGGAGATTTCAATTTTTATGATGGCTGCCGCTTTGTATTTAGTGCCGTAATCTGCGACACATCGCCAAGTATTCAATCTCCCGTAAGCGTGATGGCAATATTACTAATGTATTGGTGAATTTCACGATACTGACAGTATTTAATTCAAGCGAAAGGCAACAATATCAAAAGCGTAATCTGGCGTAGACTGTATGTACAGTATACTGAATGACGCGTTCACTTCTCAACTTTCCCGCAACTACTCAAGTGAATTCGAGCCAGGCCGAGAAATATGGAGGCCGATAACACGCTTACGCAAATGGAAACGATCGAAGGCAGTCCAAAACGCACGTGTTTTCTCGAACCACCGAGTCTAAAGCGGATCGTACTTAACCCGCGTGCATACCTGACACCCTTTGTAACATTTATTATTTTTCATCATTTGCCCATGCTTCTGGCCTATGGCCTGACGGAGAAACCACAAGAAGGCTACACGACCTGTCATCGTCTCACGGAGCTCTTCCGCTGGCTCTACGTCGCCTTCTTTTTCCATCTCGTGCTCGCTGTCTTGATGCTCGCAAATGTCGTTTACACCCTCTCGACGCGGGTGTACCATGAACGTCGCCCGGAGGTAATATATATCTATTTTTTTTACTTTCATGGATTATATTTTTTTTCTTACATGATGCTTCTCGTACAGGGGTGGCTAATTCTTTTGATCTTTATGGGCTATGGGGCAAATATGGGCTGGACGACTTATGGAGAAGCCGTGTTTCGTACTGATACGAGTGTGTGTGGAACTATCAACTGGGAACAGGTGCAAAGTCGAGCGGACACGATTGGGTACTTTCAGCACTTTGACTTTGTCTTTACAATCTGTATCATTGCTGCGGGAACGTGTACGTCGTATATGTGTGGCGTCCACAGTGGAGACGACGCGACGGAAGCCGAGCGACGGTGGCAGAAACGCTGTTTGTGTTGTTTTCATGCGTTTACGTGCCACAAGACGGTGGAACATGAAGGCGATGATGACGTATTCGAGTCATTGGGGCGCGTGTTGGGGAAATTCTTTGTCGTGAGGTACAAAACGAACCGGTACGAAGGGTTAAGTTTCACCGACTTGAAGTTCAGCTTGGATCTTGTGGCCAAAGTGCAGGAAAAAGAGCGTGAGCTCGAGACAAAGCAGCGGGCCGAGCTGGCAGCGCGCGGGATTCCGACCGTTGAACACTTTGCACGGGATGAAGAGGAGAAAAGACTGAGTGACTTGGCGTTTTACTGTAAACTGGCGATTGGGATCTATGGCTGGCCCGTATACGTGTGGTATTCGCCATGTTACTGGTTTCGGATTTTTGGGTGTTTTAAAAAACCTCTCGATGATCAAGTCTTTGAGCACGATAATTTTCTCCATGGCAATCGGGCGAGCTTTATCAACTATACAGGTGTCCAGAAATCGGATCTTGTGTACCTTAATTGTCACAACTTTGTGTTTGAAGCGCCGTATTGCATTGTCAGGGACAAGCAGCGAAGAGAGCTCATCATTAGCGTCCGCGGGAGCATGTCGTTCTATGACTTTGTCACCGATGGCTTGGCGCATGTTGTTCGAATGGAACCCCATGAACTCCCGGACGATATTCCCTACTCGTTTGACACGCGCACGCACTATGGCATGCTTCGAACGGCCCGTCAGATCTTTAAGAATCTCCAAGAAGGGACACGGAAACCAGTGTTTTGGGACTTTGCCATGACCCACTGCGCCGTAGAAGGGCGAAAGAAGGGCAAGCAAAACAGGAACTGGCACATTGTCGTCTGTGGCCACTCGATGGGTGCTGGAGTTGGTTGTATCCTTGCGATTCTCCTGCGCAAGATCTTTCCCGACACGAAAGCGTTTTTGTATGCGCCACCGCCCTTGTTTGACCCGGAAACAGCAATTTGGACCAAAACCTTTGCAACAACGGCTGTTTATGGCGATGACCTTGTGCCCCGCTTATCAATCTCGAATTTGACTCAATTGCGGGATGAAATGGCGATTCACTATGACGCCGTGGCCAATGAACCGCTGTTTAAAGTCAAGTTTGGCATGCACAGCAAGTTGAAAAGCTTAAAGGAAGAGCGACAGCAACCAGCAGCAGCAGTAGCAGCGGTTGGTCCAGAACTAAGTCACCAGGATGGCTTTGGTCGTCTACCGACTGTGTTGGAAAATGCGCGTTCCATGAGCACTGGGTCCACGGAAATCGACACGAGTGCGAATATGAATTCAAAGTCGGGATTTAACCTCACCCGCCCGTCTACAGAATTTGGCGCCTCGGGTCTCCATGCGATTAATCGTCCTATACGTCAATTAAGTAACGCTACGATGATTACGCTACCACAGGAAGACCCGACGCAAGAAGTGGATGTTCCAGGCGAGATTGTTCATATTCAGACGGTTAAGATGGCCCGTCGCTGTGGATGTACCGTGTTTTTAGGTGAACAGAAACTCCAGTATACACTGCGGGACGCGAGCTTTTTCCGCCGCATTTTAGTGACACCACGTACACTGCAGGATCATATGGTACATCATTATGACCGCAAGATTCGGTACCTTGTCGAGAATTGCATGGACTTTGAAACGCCCGTGGCCGCACATCGTCATAGTGTTCATGTCAGCGGGAGTCAAAGTGTCACAGCGTCGTGGATAGACGAGAATGATCAGGACAAGGACCCGACCACCCCTCAAGCAGGCTACAAGGAAATTACAGCGGTTGTATAGATAGAGAGAAGGAAGTGCATCAAGTATTTAATCCAACCTTTTTGTTTACTTTCAAGATATTGTCTTAAGGGACGGGGTCACAATTATGCTACAGTATTCGCACGCATCCCCGTACCATAAATCAGGCACAATGTACCGTAATAAATGAAGTCGTTTCAGCAATAAAATGATTCACCTCAAGTCTTCATGAAGTCGGAAGACAGCAGTGATAAATCAGAAAAAGATAGTAGCGAGGAGGACAAGTCTGAATCGGACGACGGTTCAGATAATTCGTGGCCGCTTCGTCTAGGATGATGACAGCATGCCAAAGAGCCGTGCAGTTGGCGCAAACACCTGTAGTAACAAAAAGCCAAAGAGTATTCAACCGTCAGCAGCAAAATCACTTCGTCACGAAGTTTGAAAAAGCCGGTATACATGTACACTCTGTTAAAGGTTTTAAAGTTGCCGTGTCGGGAGCAGGCGACAACTTTCGAGATACATATAGCCTAATTCTTATGATAAATGACAACGCCAAGTCAATAGTTCGTAGCATCTTTATAACTGATTCGTCGTGTGGTTTGCTATCGAAAAAGAGTGCAGTTGCCCTACGGCGAAAACTTTGTCTTGGTCTCAGGCTTTTAATTAAACGAGGTATAATCAATCGACGAACACCATAAGAAATGGAATTCATCATTCCCAACATGTAGACTGAGACCGGCGACTCATTCTCTTAGCAGAAGAAACAGCATACCAACAACTTGACGCGAGCACGCCTATCCAAGGCATTAGTTGATGAGAATCGACGGAATGCAAAAGACGGTAATCTAGCGAAGATTGTTTGAAAGGATCTTTGTGCCGGTCACTTCGACGTAAAAGTAGTCGCGATTCTTGACATGTCTCATCGAACGGCGTCGCGCGTATCGTGTTCCATCGAGTTCACAACCATAGATTGATATGAATTCGTGGAAGTTGGTGCTTTGGTACGGTAGATCTGCTGTTGTTGTCCTGTCGGCTCAGCCATTGAGCAGCATAGTATCATTGAGACGATCCATCTGACACACATGAGTACCGGAGTGTGTACGTACACATGTGTGTCAGATGGATCGTCTCAAGTCGAACCAACTTGGTTGAATGCGTCTCATTATACTTACTACCCAACCAAGTTGGTTCGACTTTAGGTTTTTGTCCCTAGTGGGACTTGAACCCGCAATCTCCCGGTCCCGGGGGCAGGGCCCTAAAACCGAGGTAGGTTGTACCTTATTTTATGGTACAGGGGGTGCGAATAAATCTAGAGGCCAAACCTCATGCGTTACAAATTGCGCCCGTGCGCGCTTCGACCTAATAATGCATTAGATAGAGTAGTATAATTATTTCATAGTAAAATATAGAAGTAATTTGCACATTTTACGATGGTTGGCCATGTTGCTTTGGATATAGCAGTCATCGCTTTTATTAAAAAGAAGCGTCAGAAGATTTTCTCCTTCCTCCTACTATAGTTCCATGTGAAAGTGCTTGATGAAGTACGGATCGCGTTGAAAGACTGCTCCTTTGTACTTGGCGCATATCACTAGAAAGTTTCTTTAGGCCTTCACAAGACGAATGTAATTGTTATCGATGGTTCTATCAACAACGCTTTCGGTTTTGCCCCAAGGCGTCGTCGTTTGCATGCAATGACTTCAAACGAGTTTCGCCCCAGCGTGTGTTGATATTTCCTTTAAAATCTCAATTATGCTGAAAAAATACATTTTAGATCAAATTCGGAAGTGAGAGTACATAGTGTACTTTCAACAGACAATCCTAGCGATCGTATAACTCTTCGTTGTCATGACGCTCCACGAACCTCTGGTAAAACTGGTAGTCCGGATGGTCTCTATAGTTTCGCATCGTACTCTCAAGCTCCGCGATTCGAAGCGTTACCTTCAATACTGATGGAGTGAAGTCGTTTGCATACAACAATTTCATGACTTCCAATTCAGGATTAGGCTTGAGACCCGCCATCGCAATATCTTCAGCGTCAATAATTTCACGAACTAGGCCAGCCACCCTGGAATCGACTATGAAATCCATTCTTTCTTCTCCATGAGCTCGCACGAAGCGTGTTCCTGTTTTTCCCGTGCTTATTAAATCGCTGAAGTTCTTAGCAAGGTCGTAGTGAGTTTGTGACGAGAGAGCATCAGAGCCTAAAAGCAATGAAGCAGGAAGTAGAAAGAAAATACAAGACAGGCGCATGGGGATACGTGTGTGCACTAAGTCAAAACAAGAAATATTCCAATACCCATCTATTCCAAAAAATACGGAAAGCCTAGTTATCCCACTTCCCCAATGATAACATCATTAATATTGACGGATTTTTTTTACATAACCTGCCTTGACTTGTTATTTGACGTGTGACCCCCTTCCCGTCCTCTTTCATGGCACACAACGAACCTCTGAAAGAAAAACCACGATTCTCTACACACTAATTTAGACATTGGACCCTCGCTCGATTCCGCCGCCGTATCACTGACAAAATCATATTTTTTCTATAAGTGGCCGTCCTGCAGCCAAATCAGCTCCTACAGGTCCTACAGTTTCCATTTCAAGCTTAATCGAGAAACGTTACAGAGGAGTCATGTTAGGTCTTGCATGTCATCTAGAGCACGGAGATTTTGGATTGTCGTTGCCGCTATCCGTTGGCTCGACTTTTTCTGTTTGAGCAAGCCTGTTCTTGTCATTTGACTCTTGCACTTATCCGACACGACTAGACGGCGATATCGGCGGCAAGTTCACTGGAATTCGATTGGTGTCTTGTGTCGCTCCGATTCCTGTTCCTTGAATAGCAATGATATGTCAACTGTAGATGCTGAGTAAATGGCGAAAAAATGGTCTCTCGTCGTTAGGAGAAGTTGGCACGGGTAGCCTGAGGAATATTTCTTACCACGTACTTGAGAAGGTTGGACGGAGGATTTGCCATTGAATATCGTGGGAATTGGAGAAACCATATATAGGAATATTGGAGCGCGAAAATATGGTTTATTAAGGCGTTGTATCGTTACCTAACAAACAACCGCAGAATATATATGGATTTATGGAATAAAATGAGTTTAATTCATTATCTACTACCCCGTCGTTCCAGGGTGGGAAAGGCTGATTTTATATCGGTGCGCCAGAGTTACTACGGTTTATTCTGCGTAAAAATGGTGAAACAGGTTGTTGTTGTTGAACGTCTTTTTAGTCAGGCTTATAGCCAGTATGACAAATACATGTAAACTCCAAAATTGTCTATATTATTCTCCTAGAGAGGTTTTATTCATACTTTTCCTCTCTGTCCTAAACTGATGGTCACAAACCACTCAGCGCTCATTTAGAGCGCCACGTTTACTTAATTTAATACACTTTTACTTTTTACGCTAGCTACGTTCTTCCTTCGTGGTCTTCTTCTCCCCTTCTTCCGAATCTGCAACGCCGAGTCTCCAATGTCTCGACAGGTTATGAGCCCAACGTTAGGGAGATCTATGCAAGACTTTCCAAGGCTGAACGGCCCCAACTTCGCTGTGTGGAATGCGCGCGTGCGCGCTGCTCTCGACGGTCAAGGCCGGCTAGGCTTCATCGACCAAGAGGACTACGATGGGACCAGCGACTCGGACTTGGACTCCGAAAGTGATACGCCCACCCTGCCCAAATCCCCTGACGTGCGCGTGGCTCACCGCCGCCGCGAGGCCGCTGCTAATGCCGATGCCACCTCCGAGGCATCGTCCAATTCGCCCTCTGATGGCGATGCTGTCGTGCCCCAAACACCAGCAGACGACGCTGTTTCCTCCGAGCCGCCGTCTGCTAGTTCATCCGAGGAGGAGGCGAAGGCTGACGAAACTTCCCCCGCCCGCCCGACCAAGAAGACGCCTGTGTCTGAGTCGAACCTCCCCGTGATTTGTTCGCTTGCAGAAACGAAGCGCGAAGCTGAAAGACGCCGGATTAAACTCCGAGCGCATATGAAGGCAACGCAGGCGAAGCTACGTGCTCGCCGCGCCCGAAAGACGCGTAAGAGGCGCAAGCCCAGCGCACATCGCTGTCGCCGCATGGAGCGGAAGACGAGGTCGTTTCTGATCGCTATGATCGATGATTCGCATGTGCTACTCGTGGAAGGCTGTAAGTCAGCGTATGCGATCTACCAGACGCTACGTGACCGCTACGAAGGCTCCACGGCACACGGTGATCCGTACTACATCAATCACTATTTGATGACAATAAAGTACGATGAGGGCACCGACTTGATGGGATTTTTCCTCGAGTTTGAGCGGGCGCTCAAGTCAGCCGCCGAAGCTACTGGCATCGTGATGACAGACGAGCAAAAATCGCTCTATCTGTATCATGCCATGCCTTCCTCGTGGAAGCTCGACCTATCTATCTGGAAGGGCAGCAAAAAGTTTATCTCCTACACTGACCTAAAAACGAATATCGAACGGAAGGTGTTGGACGACTTTGCCAAGCGCAAGTACGTCATCGAGAAGGGTACGCCTGAAACACCGGTGACGTCAAGCGAGATGGCACTTCGCGTGGTCCAAAATCACCCCGATGGGACGGACGATCCGTCACGCATGTCACGAGGTTGCGCCTATTGTCAACGCTCCAATCATGCGATCCGTGACTGCCGTGTGCTACAAAGGGATCTTCGTATGGGGTCCGTTACAGAAGGCACTGTCCTCCCAGCAAACTTTGCAGTCATCGAGCGCCAGCCGTGTCGAGACAGTGCCCAACATCGTTGTGATGAGCGGCCTTCGGCAAAGAAACCCCGTCAATCGAGGGATAACAGTCGAAACCAGTTCAATCAGCGACCAACCAGCACGTCCCGCCCAGACTCGTCGTGGAAGACTCTTGACGTGTTCGATCGATTTGGAAACCCAGTTGATCTCAATGAGCTTCAACGCAAGTTTCAATATCGAACTCGCGAGTCTGGTCTAATTGCCTATACGGCTGACACGACAGCGATTGGCCTATCCGCCACCAGCGCCGAGCCGCTAGATCCTACGTGGACGGTGGACTCTGGCTGCACTCGTCATGCCGCATATCAAGATTCCTGGTTCCGGGAAATTCATCCCCTAACGGGCACCATCACAGTGGGCGGCAAGAAGCAACTGCCGATAGGAGGCATTGGTGATGTGGAACTTCGGGTCGAGGACTCAAAGGGATTGACGCGCACGCTCGTGCTCCCTGACGTACTTTACGTCCCCGCCATGAAGTTCAACCTGCTCTCTATCGTGCACATGCTGAAAGCCGACTTCCGTGTTGCATTTAACGGTCCATCCAAGTGCACGTTCTTCTTCGGCAAAAGCTTCAAGCTACACGCCAAGCTTGCTAGCACGATGGACTTATTCCAACTACGCGCTACGCTACCTGACAAGACGCCACCACAGGCGCAACAGGCACTAGTCACTGCGGGAGCTACTAATCCCGCCAATGCACTCGTAGCCCCAACAGGTATGGACCCTACTGTACTCTTATGGCACAAACGTCTTGGTCATCCTAATTTTCGTATGATGCAGACCATGTCTAGGACCCACGCGGCTCCAGCTTTGGCTTTTACCCAAGCTTCATCGATACAGCAGTACTTCTGCCCATCTTGCATTTTTGCTAAAGCCCATCGGGCTCCGTTTAATAATAAACATATTGAACGTGCTAAAGCCCCTCTTGAAAAAGTTCATTCTGACATTAATGGTCCACTGCCCTATCCTAGCCTTAGTGGTGCTCATTACTTTATCACTTTTATTGATGACTACAGCCGCTTTATGGTTCTGTTTGTCGTTAGGCGAAAGTCAGAACTCTATGAGTGCTATGAGCAGTTCCGCAAGGCAGCGAAGAATCGATTCAACACTGAAATCGGTCTTCTAGAGACACAGTTGAACCAATATGATCCAGAAGTGACAAGGCTGCAATCTGACAATGGCAAGGAGTATGAAAAGCTTGGCCGAATCATCTTTGATCGCTATGGCACGCATGCGCAGTACACTAATGCGTATACTCCGCAGCAGAACGGTGTCGCCGAACGGCGGATGCGCACGATCCTTGAACGGGTTCGAGCTCTTCTCATTGATGGAGACTTACCACGTCAACTATGGGGAGAGTGTTGCCAATACGTCACTCACTTACTTAACATCACCACTAGCCGTGTGCTCCCCAAGGGCGCGACGCCTTATGAACTTTGGCACGGTCGCAAACCAGACATGCACTACCTAAAGGTTTTCGGATGTGCTGCGTTCGCCCTAACGCCTGAACCACAACGAAATAAACTCGAATCTAGAGCCAAGTTGTGTATGTTCGTTGGTTTACCCAAAAACAAAAAAGGCTATCGCCTCTTGAGCACCACGAAGAACCGTATCATTTACAGCCGTGATGTTACATTCCGTGAGGACACGTTTCCAAAACTGACGTTTCTAGAAAGTGCCACGCCTGATCCAATGAGTACAGCCCTACCACCACAACGTGAACTCCTTCCACCACTTAGTGTAATGCTCCAACGCAATCAGACCTCTCTTTTAGTCACCCACCCCGATGGGCAAGAAGGTCCTCCGCCTAAAAAGGCTAAACCAATACTAAAGCTATATTGCTTAATGATTCTCGAGATCTTGAGGCGGAGAACCTTGCTAATGAACAGACTATCTCCCTTCTAGCTACCCGCTATGACCCCGACCCTAAGACCTTTCGAGAAGCCATGAGCTCTCCTCAGGCATCTGACTGGCTTGCTGCTGCCCGATCTGAATTTGATTCTCTGCGCAGCAACAACACATGGACTGTAGTTTCCAGGCCTACCAACCGGAAGGTGTTGCAATGTCGGTGGGTTTTCGTACGCAAACGCGATAGTAATGGGTGCATTCTGCGCTACAAAGCTCGCCTCGTAATCAAAGGCTTCCAACAAAAATACGGCATTGACTACACTGAGATATTTTCCCCAGTGGTCCGCATGGAAGTCCTGCGACTCTTGCTCACGATAGCAGCAGTCCTCGACTATGAGGTGGAACAAATGCAAAACGGCGTTCTTGCACGGATCCCTAGATGAAGAAATCTACATGGACCAGCCTGATGGTTTCCGATCGGAAGATCAACCTGATCATGTGTGCAGACTTGACAAGAGCCTATATGGCCTAAAGCAAGCACCTCGTATTTGGTATCAAACATTTGCCACTTACCTTGAAAACCTGGGCTTCCATCGTCTCATCAAAGACCGTTGTGTGTTCTACAAGCTCATGTTCAACGCACCCTGCTATATTGCGGTTTACGTGGATGACTTACTGATAATCTCACCGTCCAAACAAGTCGTTGCTCGGGTCAAATCGGCCCTGAGCTCTGAGTTCCACATGGCCGATTTAGGGGGAGTAACGTACCTCCTTGGTTGGACTATTGAACGCAACAGGACTAATTGCTCAATGTTCATCCACCAAACAGGCTATGCCATTAAGGTACTGGAAAGATTTTCAATGTTAAAATCGTATCCGAAGTCAATCCCCATTGCTCAAAGCCTAAGTTCAAAGGACTGTCCTGTAAAAGAAGAAGAAAAAGCAATAATGACCGCAAAGCCCTACAGAGAGGCTGTCGGTAGCTTTATGTATCTCATGACAGGCACTAGGCCAGACCTTGCATACTTCATTCGGGAAGTTAGCCAATTCCTATCTAATCCAGGAAAGGCACACTGGAATGCGGTTAAGCATGGCCTGCATTACCTTAATGGAACTCGCGACTATGGTATCACCCTGGGAGGAAAAGAAAATCTAGAACTCCTTCAGTCAGATGAATACCTGATGGCATACACGGACTCAGACTATGCTCAATGCAAAGACACCCGCCGATGCATTGGTGGCTATGTCACTATGTTCTGCAACAGTCCAATAAGCTGGGTCTCACGGAGACACCATACAGTGGTCTATATCCAACGCTAAATCCAACTTTTGAGTCATCAAGGGTTAGGGTCACCAAAAATGGTTAGAGCCAAAATAGTGTAATTTTACCCAAAAAATTGCCAGGATGGTTAGGACCAAAAAAGTGTAGCTCCACCCAAAAAATTGGTTGATGTCTTAACTTTTTACACGCTGCTCATTATGTTTCTCTCAGTTTATCGTTTCGTGTAGATACTTGACTCGTTCGTTGTGTTTAAAGAGAGAAGATATGGGAATGTTTACTTCTGGCACAAGTAAACATTTCCAATGGATGCAATTCTTCTCTATTTAAACACAACGAACGAGTAGAATATCTACACGAAACGATATAATTGAGAAGCTACAAAACGAGAAGGATTCGTGCTAAAATGAAATCTTACCATGCATCTTTTGCATTGCCGAGCATAGTACGAGGTAGACAATGACCCAATTACCTTGTGTTAGAAATACTTAAACAATACATCAATCAACGAACGCTTCTTTCTTGTAGTTATATTACAAGATCTCTATCAATCGTACCTGGCGTATTGTCGACGCCCTAAAAGCTGAACCTGTTCATTTACTTCGAAATACTTCGCAGAAGATCGCAATACAGTTATTGGATATGATCCTGAAATACGTTTAGCTTTAACCGGATCAGAGCAGTGCTCTTGCCTCTGCTTTCTTTTTATTGTCATTAAGGAAACAATCCTGGAGTAAACTCGTCGCCGACACGAAGAGCTTGCCAATCGTGCAAAGTCTGACCTGGTTCAGTAATAGCGTGTACCATGTAACGGGTACAAAGGTTGGGAAAAGAGGTACGGGTTTTGGTGCAACCCTAACCCTCGATGACTCAAAAGTTGGTTTAGCCAAAACGTAAGTTGGATATAGACTTCCCCGTCTTTTTAGCCTTATGCGCTATTAGCTATGATAAAATTACGAAGAGATTTCGGTAAACATTTTTTCAGATACGCTGATCTGGTCTTTGTCGATCACAATACATTTCACTGTATATCACTGCTAAATGCTTCTCTCCCTTCCAAGAAACACTCCAAACAGATTTGGAGCTGTATACCTTGAGTTCTTAGATGCGAAGTCTTCTATTCGCATTCCACCACTGCCCCGATCTGGGAAATACAGCTGTTCCATGTCTTTTCAAGGTGTTCCTTCTGGGACCAGTGAATTTGCTGATGTACCGCTTGATTTCGTAGTTGCCATAGCCGCGCCACTCCTATCGAACAGAGTGCCCACCACTCCCGATCCATCCGGCTACTACAATCATCTCTCTCCCTCCCACATTGTTCCTGAGTCGACGGATCGAATCTAACGATATATCCGGTACCGACCGAGTCCCATTGATTCAGCCCTACCTCCTACTTTTATTATCGGTGGTCATTCCATTTGTTGACTAAGCGTGCCCAAAAAGAGGGGGCTCACTTACACCCCCACACCACATGTGTGACCCCTTTCCCGGCATAGTCACACTTCGAGTCTAGTGGGCATCGCCTTGCTTGTAAATAATAACCATTGTAAACAACATTTAACTGAAAAGTCGCCGCCCGTAAAGTACCATGACTTGGGATATGAAAAGCTAAACATATCGATATGCCATGGATACCCATGTTAAACAGGATGCGCAGACAAGACGATTGTGGTTGCTTTTCCATTGGCGTGACAAATGGGAGGCTCGAGATGATCCTCGTCGACCCTTTCCCATAGCAGACCATCCACCTTTGACGAATCTCTTTTGCATATGGACAAACTGTTCCATTACCTCCTTGGGTGGGTGGAACATTTTTGCCGTGAACAGAATTCCGGTAACGACGATTCCATTAAACAACTGCATCCGTTCCACCACTGACGTAGCGCACAACGTCGCCGTTAATAACCATCGTTGAATTGCTCTTATCTATCAGGACCGCCCAGTTTCTTTGTGCTAAGAGCCTCATACGCAAGGTAGCGTGTTGTCGCCTCCCTGTCGACAGCCGGTATTCCTTGCCATGTGTCACAGTGCTCGTGCGTGTTGAGAAATATAGAGTTGCACTTCGAAGGTTGTACGTAGAAGGAAGATAATGCTCCAAAGCGGTGAGCGGCCGCCATTGCTCTACTTACTTAATTCACTTCTTCCAGAAAAATGGTGGAATCGCCCTTAAAAGGCGAAAACTTGTGAGAATATTCTTCATGTCCACCTGCACCTTCATGTTTCATAGTTCAGTATCGCGCTTTAAGGCTAATCCCAATAGTTCCACAGCGATAATGAATAAGAGGCGTGCTAACGGACACCCCTGAGATTACAGGCATAGGTTTCGATAAATCATTGTTTACTAAACGTTGTGCTGTTGCGCTTTCGTGAATCTTTTCAAATAACAAGGTAGATGTAAAACTGATTAATATATTTCATGTATTTAACACCTTCTTTCCTTTACGTCGCAATCAAAACTTGTCATTCGATTGTGTGTTCATTTCTAAAATGTACTAGAAACACAAAAATAGAAACAAAGCCACAAACCGCTGCGAAAACCCAAATTTCAGCAATATTGCGAAATGGTAAGTTCTATCCAGTGTATCGTAAGCCTTGGCGAAGTCAAGAAGGAGCAAACCTCTACTCCTCCCCAATGGTTGACAAGCAAGATGTTGACTTTGTCGAATTACGCTCAGCATCATAACGACTGATGTTCCGCTCCTTTCATGATCTCATTACAGACACCAACTAGGGTCGGAATGACGTCGTTCTTAAAATCTTTAAACGAAGTAAATGTTAAGACCATTAGGACCGCTTGCTTTGCCGCTTTAGATGTATTATGGCTTGTTTAATTTGTCTTCATCTAATCTGTCCATTAGAGCTACATTCTCAGCTTGTGTGACTCGCCGTCCATCCGGGATACGGACATTGGAGTGGATCTCATCAGACAGTGTCTCCATACCTATCTTACAATGGATGAGTCCGAGAATCTGTTTCCAAACGGTGAAGAATTGGTCATGAATTGAAATAGACTCGCCTTGCTGAACTCCCGGTGGTAGATCAATGTGAGACACTTGCTAGGTTTTATCCCACACGGCCGTTCGACGAAAGAGCCAGCGGACATCTGCTGACGACCGTTGAAAAAGTTTGCCCTTCCTGTACCTTCTCCAAGCTAATACCTCATCTACTCGGACTTATAAAATATGCATCCGTTCTGTCGCAGTGCCAAATAAGGAATGCTGTAAGCGATCTACCTTCCTGTGCTGCCGCTGAGCTATCCGCCTCTCACCGTTCGGATCGCTTGTGACCACTTGTATCCCACGTGATCACGCTGCCATTAAGGTGCGGGTGGTGTGTGGCAAAGTCTGTTCGTACCTCTTCCACTACGCTGTCAGTACCTCTTCCTCTGATAGGGTGCCGCAATCGGTTCGCTGAACGTCGTTTATCAGGCGCCTGGCTTGAATTCCGGATATGTATGATGACTTCCTCATGATAAAAAAAACATGGCGGTGAGCGCACTTCTACCCATTGTACCCACCAACGTTGTGCAAGTGATAAGTAAAATCGGTCTAGGCGGCTCGCTGTCGTGCCCCTCCAAAATATGTTTTCTGGATGGTAGTCTTCTTCCATACGGCGTATCTCGATTTGAGGGCGTCATGTAGTCCACTAGAATCAACCAAACGGGTAAGTACGGTACATTCAGAAGCCGCTCCTCGAGTTCCCCAATAGCGGCGATTTTGACACAATTGTAATTACCTCCAAACATGACACTGTGACTCCCCTAAATTCCACTCAAAAATGCGCGAGAAAAGAAGGTTCCTGCGGTGGGTATTATCTGAAGGATCGTATACATTTTATTATACAATTCGCAAGGCGTACTCCAATAGAGCGTTTCGTCCACAGTTCTAGATTTTAAGGCGCAATGATGGTGGCGTGCTCAAGAGATCTCAAAATTCAGATTTATATGGCGAAATGTTCCAATATGCTAAACTGCTGTTTCTTGAATTATAATTCCTCATAGATTCCCAGGTTTTCGCTAGAATGGCTGCTTCCTCGTATGACGTGACATGGGTGTCCTGAAGGAAGATGCAGAAGAGTCGCTTCCATCACATTTGTTGTCTCCATGCTTGGAGCCATATATTTCTGGCGGTCGACTTGAACCCTCAAACATTTTGTGTTGCAATAAGAAGGTTACCTACGAGCTGATGTTTCTCGTTTTGTAGTTTCCGATCAGACCTCCATTCACACATTTGTGGAATAGTTACCTAACTGTACACATCCATCTTACTCATAAGCTTCGCGTCTTCTGCCCGGAAAGGCGGCATCAGTGAGGCGCCCTTAGTACAAAATAATGGGATGATCACTATAATCCGCCAGTTGCTCCGCGTGTAACTGTATAACTCCTGAGGTGGCGTGAGAGTCAGGTGAATGCGTAGTTACTATTCTTCGCAAATATTCATGTAGCTCTGTCAAAGCCTTATGGCCATCCTTCTCAAGATTTTGCAATCGCGTGTGAAACACCGGATTCCCTCGGGTTGCCTCAATTTGCCGTTGAAGGAGGTTTAGATTAGTGTCTGACTCAGTCATAATTGTACCCACCATTGTTGCAATAGTATTACCATATAGGTACGCACATATGACTCTTTAGCAAATCTTACATAGTCATATAATGGGGTGGCGCCCGTGGACTTGCCATCTTAGCTTCAAACAATTTTGTGTGCTATTGCGTACCGTCTCCTTGTGTATTACCTCTTGAACCACCTCAAATCTTCGTTTTCATTCCTGGAAATCATTAGGACTCAGCGTCTTAAGACGAATTGCCTTACCTTCCTGAAATTATCGCTCCCCAACTGATCTTCCTCCATTCCGATTTTAAATAAAGCAGCACCGCTGCTTCTAAACAGTTAAAAAATCTTGTGGGGATAATCAAAACATTTTAGGAGATGGTCAAGGCCCTTCGTTTCTGGTTGGGCTGCTTGACGATAGACTGCCGTCAATGCCTTGACCGTCGGAAACGATAGCCCTGTTCTTTGTATCCACATCGATGTCATCGCATTCCAACAATGTTCCCACTTCTTCTCGGCTTGAAAGGATCGGTTGTCCTGCTCATCTTCCTCGTCGATTTTGTCATAGAGTTCTCGTTGTACTTCGCGTTTCGGTTGATCATCATCAGGAACAATCTGTTCCACGTCGTCATCTCTCGAACAATCGTTAAAGCTCCAGCCTGTCGCACTTCCTGAGTTTCCAACTGTTTCCCGCGTGTCCGGTGGGCTGGACCTTCCTCGATGGCGTATGTATCTGTCCGATAGGAATCTGTAGGGGTTATATACTCCGATCCGGCGCTCTCCTGAGACTAATGGTCCGACAGCGCTCTGATAATCGTGACACCACGGTTGAAAACGTGCCAGTGTACCAAAACTGGCGTCGACATGATAACTAACATTAACCAGTTGACGTTCGCTAGATCTGCTTCAAATACGCGAATCTGCTTAATTAGGGGCAATCTTGTCAGAGTATCGGTTAAGAATCTGACGAGGTGCTTAGATCGTTTGTCTTGATCCAGCAGGGCCTGTTCAATATGATCGTGAAGTAGAATGGATACATTGTACTGTACCGGTTGGCTTGCTACCAGGGTGCATTCATGATGTTGTCCCCAAGGAGAACTGGTCTACTTCCATCCCAGAGTTGTCGCAGTTTGTCTGTCGACCATGCCCCCTTAATACAGCATCAACCTCTGACATTGTTGGTCTAAATCGAGGTCAAACGGCTGCATGAATTTCCTCATCCGATTTGTCCTCATCTCCCTCCGTACACATATCCATGTTTTTGCCCTTACTGTGTTCTCTATCTGTCATGACCTTCCGTTTCCAGCCGTGGATATACACTTCATAGTGCGCTTGTTGAAAGTGTAAGACAGAAGTTTTGTCTCATCACGACCTGACACCTCTTTTAACTCGATAACCGCTTGAAGAGAGTGGTACAATTGCATCGGGTACTCTCCACACGTACCAAGCTTCCCTCTGTTGAGAAGTGTTCCTGACACGTAGTGAATTCCATGTTTGCCCGTCACTGGGTCGGGATATTTTCTCACAAATATCCACAACCTCATCTGTTTCTACGATGATACCGATCTGTTCAGTCTTATCATTGTGTAAGTTCTTTGTGAGCTGCTTCCAGCTTAGAGCTGGAAAATCCGTCACCTCCAAACCCTATTTCGGGGGGGGGGGTTGCCTAGTGTAAGAGGCTGGTTAATAACTCCGGTCTCTGTCTGCGTTTAGACGATTTATCGTCTCAACAGATTCCTCATCGTGATCAGGCGCTCGTCTGATCCGTTGCCTGATTAGCTACCCGGCGGTCTTAATCGCCCGTGCTCAAGGCCTCGTTCTTATGGTGGCCACGTCTACCATGGAATTACTTTTCCCCACGACTGCGTTCAGGCGTGGGTGATTCAGCACGGGGGATGTATCTCCCGTGGTGTTTACCTATTTTGTCACGGTGGTCGTTGTCCACCGTGGATATGACTTCCTCACGACGACCGTCGTCGATCGTGAGTACTACAACACGGTGGTCTCTATTGGCCGTGTTGTCCACACTATCATCACGCAACGGCGTTTCTGTTGCATGTGCTAGTGCATTCCTAATGATCAAACCAAAAACAGCGCTTTAAAGCCGGAGCATGGAGTCGCTTAAGGCGAACTTCTCTTATGATGATGGGCTTTGGAAATACGCTGACGTATATCCAGAAGAAGTTCCATGCAAGCTCTCTACTTGACATGAAAAACCACTTGTACCAGGACCATAGTACTGCGCCAAGTGGCAAAGTGTGATCGATGAACTTCAAAGAACGCTGAACATCTACCTCACCGCACTCCAGCTCCACCGTCTGTGTAAAGGAGTCCATAAGAGGTGGCGAAGCGTTCAAGCTTATAACAAGCTGATCACAGCAACGGTACCGGCACAAACGCCGATACCGCTTAAAAATGTCATCATCGATGGCATGATCGGGTGCATGGTTTTCATTGCTCTCAGTTAAAGGGATGGATTTACCAAATCCTTATGCATGAGAAGGATGTTCCTCTCCTTGCGGTGAGTACATATTATTTGGTGTGGCTAGTGATGCCACAGATACTGAAGAATGCCCCCGCAACATTCAATAGATGCGTCAGTATCATCCTCTTATTCCGTCACAGTATGTTTTAGATAGTGGGTAAGAGTTACTCGCGCCTCCGGCGTTCCGGTATCTATATTCCGGATACAGGTGGCGTACTCGTCAAATTTTCTTTCACCTTGAAATGTCGATAAATAAGAGTGATGATGCTGTCAGTTGACTGAGCATCTTCTCTTAACAACCATGCAATATACTCCGCGCATAAGTGAGCACAGAGTAACGCCTTCGCCATAAAACCTGACATAGAAGGCGCACAATACTTAATAAGTGTGTTACTCAATCACTTATCCCTTGTAGTTGCCCCCACTCCTAGGAGCTCTTAAGAATTGCAATCCGCTGACGTTGGCCTTGCACTACTTACATCCTTTGTTCTCATTGTGCGAACCATAACGCCAATAGATTTTTAATTCCGGATCTTTTGCCTTGATCATGAACATATTGACCCGGATGGAGATGGGTCACCCTGTTATTAAGGGCACCGCAATGAATACGAGTACTTCACGCTGGCCTCTCTTGATACATATGCAAAGTATCGACTGATCCAGGAAATGTTGTGAACAGAGACCTCGCAAATATTCTCCAGTTTCTACTATTCAAGTAATCTCGCAAAACGTACGAGGATTCAAACGAGATGTAAAGAAATGGGATTCAGCCTGGGCACACCAATCCAATAGAATACCTACCAATATTTATGCTTCAAGAGACTCACGTAACTACCCAAATGGAAGCGGACGAATACGCTGATCGTTGGAAACGTGTCTAGGATATTAACGGGATTGGCAAAACTTTATCATACTGGAGTGTCCAGGACGGAAAACGAGGCGGGGTAGCTTTCTATTTTATCCAGGTATAGCAGAATCAGTCCTTCCGTGGAAATCAAAACGTTGGTCACATCGTTCCATATCCATCAAATGAAACTCGTTAATTTTGATGGATATACATACTTCCAGCAATCCCCGTAAACGAAGCGAATTTCTTAAGCAATTGGAATGTATCCTTAGTTCCCAAAAGGCTTTTTTACTTTTGGGAGGTGGCTTTAATTGTGTTGAGTCACCGGTTCTAGACCGACTGGGTGGATTGAGAACAAACAAAACCAAAAAATTGGAATTAACTAGGATTGTGAAAACTTCGAATTTATTGGATGCTCGGGCTTTAATTGGAACAGCTGGTATTATTGAGAACCTCGATCGCACAGAACATTTTTCGTACTGGAGGGGTTCACAGGCAAGTCGACTTTACCGATTCGATATGTCCCAAGATATCGCATCCTAGACCCAATGGTTAAAAGTGTCGGAACCTCCGATTTATTCTGACCATGCCCAACTCTAATTACGCCTTAGTGATACTCGGAATGCTCCAATTCGAAACTTCACTTATCGACCGAAATTCCCACTTCCAGGATCCACTACTTATACCTTCCACCAGGAGCTCGAAGATTCTTTCCGAGTTAATCTCTCCTCTTGGGATATGAAAAATAAATCTTGGGATCAATTAGTCAACACCTGTACTGATATTCTATTCGGAATAGCGAATAAAGCCGCTAGACGAAGAAAGAGGAGAGTCCGACAGTTAAAACTTCTAAAAGAAGTAACGCGAATCGCGAAAACAACTGACTACCGCCACAGCGAGTGCGCTAGCCACCGACATCAAAGCAAGGCGGGGGAGTTGGCTACATCGATCGGACGGATTCACGATGGTTATTTAAAAGAGCGTCGATATGGGATCGTGATCAGTCGGTTTCGAACATTGTCTCCACCGGATCATTTTTTCCACCCAGATCTCAATTCCTGACCGCTTTGCCCAAACGTTGGCTATAATCCTCAATAAGGAACACTGGACTGTCTCCAAGGACGAACGGAGCTCAAATCTCCAATCGTTATTCCATACTCTCCGGAACGGAAAGTCACTAATTCCACCGATTGAAGAATTGGAAGTCCTACAAGCAATTAAAGGCCCCGATTGTAGGAAAGCATCAGGGCTCGATGGATGAGTAATGACCTTTTAAAAAATTCTGCGATTTTTCAGCCCTACCTTGACCACTGTCTGCAATAGGATAATGAACGGGGTAAAACGCCACTTTTCTTTTCTCAAAGCACTAGTGATCCCGCTCAGGAAAAAGGAGATTCGTCGAATACTTTCGACTATCGACCAATCTCCCTGTTACAAACTAGCTACAAAATAATTGCATCACATCTACAACGGTTTTAGGTAAACTAATTGGTGATACCCACCAAGGTTTCATATCGGGACGGCGTATGGATAAGGCTGTGGCCATTTTAATGGCGACTCTACAAGATAATACCTTGAAACAAATTAATGAACTCGATCCAAAAGAGTGCCCGGATATTCTTTCCCTGGATTTTTGCCAAAGCGTACGACACTGTGGATAGAAAGTACTTATATCATGTACTATTCGCTTTGGATTTAATTTGACATATATACTTAATTCGGAGATTACATGAAGGTACCATTGCGGAGTTTCTCGAAAATCACCAATTTTCCCAACCGTTACCTGTGATATTCGCCAAGGATGCCCGTTGGCGCCGTTGCTGTTTATTTGGCCGTCGAACCATTGGCGCTTGCGCTTCTTGAATCCTCCTCCCTCACTGGAATATCGATTGACAATACTGGAGATTGGGGAGAACATAAGTTCTCAGCTTTTGTGGATGACTCCACAATCTTTTTCCGGAGGTCGGGCCACATTGATCAAGCCATAAGGGTCGTACGCCTATTCGGTAGTTTGTCTGGAGATTTCCGGTGGTTGGGTTTGTCCAGATGAAGAGTTTTTGAAGGTGAATGAGGCGCTTCAAGACTTGATCTGGTGGGTCAAATACGCGTGCTGTAAACATATTAGCTGGAACCACAATAGCATTAAGCATTATCACGCGCTCCATGATAGAAGTACCACAAGTCGTCGCAATGCTTAGTCGTCGTTGGATTTGTTGTGTGGTGAAGTGACTTGGAAATTAACGGGCTAGCCGGAGATTGGCCGTCCGGATCAGGCGGGTCGGATGACCTCAGATGGTGGATGACCGAAGGGCGGATTGTTTGGAATGTGTATGTGCGAAGGGTTCCGAAGAAGGCTGAGCTTTGTGGAGGACGGATGAGGCGCCAGCGGTGGACGCGGAGCTGCTAAGGAGGTGCTAACGCCAGCGGTCAAGTGAGCTTAGACGAAGGAGTATCCGGCCGATCCGGCTGGGTTGGTGTACCGGCTGGGTTTGGTGTACAGTACACAAAAGAGCATCCGGATGAAGCTAACTGGATCACTTCAGGTAAGACACAAAACTATCCAGCCGGCTCTTGGGGGTAGGTTACACATTCTTGGGGGTAGGTTACACAAAAGGGAGTATCGGACATAGGGATAAAAATGAGTATACGTTTCGCTTTCTTAGACACAAGCGCTGGTTCACAGCAGAAGGCTAACAAGGTCCCCTCTTGCTGCTATTGGTTTGCCCGGGGAAGGTTAAAGTAACCCACCGGAAGTCCCCTGACCGGGAGTCGCTGCGTTGTGTATACTCACCTCAAGTCGCCCGTGTTTTGAACACGGTTATATCTAGTATTGGAAAGTGTGGTAACGTTTTGGCCTACTGTGGAAGATTGTGGAGTTACATTTGGATTCCCCTTTACGTACACGTTTGGATTTACCCCTTTATTGTCATTGGTTTAGCTGGCCGATCGATTATTCTCGGTCCAGCCCCCGCAGTATACAAACTTCAAGTATATTGCCAATCGAGCTCCCCGGTGAAGATTTCCGCCCAGGAGCTACCCGTAGTCCTAACCCTCGTCTCCTAATTCGACGGACTTTTTACTTTTCGCCCTAGGGTCTATCAAGAGAGCGCAACCGCCAGTGCTGACGGGTACACAAGGTGAGCTTTTCGAACATGGATCATCTAAGTCGTCACGACCAAGGTGATGGAAGTGGCCGATCCAGCCGGCCGGCGGCCGGATCGGATCATGACTTGGATGGCCTCCGACAGTCAGTCATCTGGGCCCCCCGTGGGTGTTCGCATCTCAGGAGGAATTTCTGAGAGCGACTACACCACAGTTGTATGCAAATTGCCCAGTTTCGTTCCGGTATGTTTCCATGCCCAATCTCATATCCCAGTAGCGCACAGTTTCATGTACTTGTAAATGTATCTAGTGTCTAACAAAATTTCTCCATCACTACTATATACTCCATGAGGTGCGGATGGACTAGTGTCGCTACCCCTTGCTCTACGAGTACAACGTATGAAGAATCCAACGGTATAGTTAATGGGAGCACCAGATTTGTATCAGCAAGCGTGTATATTCTGGCGTCTCAACCAGGTGTTACTAACTGTACTGACGCTCTTTGCTGATGAGTACATTGGAGGTCAACCCAGGAGGACTAGCTCAAGGTATTCAGGCATCAGTCATTGTTAAAACCCAGGTCGATTTAAGCGGGATTCCGTATCATGATTTACTACCTCCACACTACACGGTACATTTGGCTGGTCCAGTAGCTCGTGGATTATGAAGGAACGTGCGGCGGCCTTATCACCCACGAAATATGACCGAATTCCACAAATGGATATTCTTTCTCTGCGGATACTAAGGCAAGCATCTGATGTATTTGTTTTGGCAGGTACCAAGTTGTCCAGGTATATCACACTCTCGGTCAAGATAGCGCGATGACTGACAGCGATCGTGTCAGCTTCTCCACGAGTAGTCGTCGGCCATCTGATTGATTCACCTCCCGCGATTCGGTTATATCTATGCCCGGAAGTATTATTGGGCTACACATGGCAATTATCTGCACCAAAGCACCTTATTGGTACTCATACGGAGAAGGAGCGCACAGTTCGTTTATCACAAACGGCGGGGGAATCTATTGGATTTTATCGTCGCCCATTACGACTACGAATGTGAAGGGGCTCTCCTCATTCGAGGACCACCATCACAATCACGAATGCTGATTCAAGAGAGAGTTCTTGCGATCCAGGAGGTGGATCGTTTGGAAGAGGAGACTCGCCATATGGATGAGCAGGTCGGCTTCGTGATGAAGCAACTCTCCAATTCTCGTATTGACCGTTCCAGTATTCAAAAACGGTTGAGTGAGAATCAGAAGGCGGCTGTCGGCAGGAATTAGCCCTCGCTCGGGTTAAAATGGCAGTTGGACGAGCATACTTGGACCCGGCGTCTCTTGAATCTGCAGAAGACCGCTCAGAAGACGATCGGCAAGTGGACCGACCCGAATGCTGATTCGGAATCATTCCAGCGTACCCTGCGTGAATTTCCAAGCTTGGGTGATGCTCTTGGTCCCTAGACCAATAGGTCGCCCAATAAATTTCCTGAATCGGGCAAGTCTTCACCAACATTCTCCACTGCTTCTCTTTCGTCGGCCGATATGGAAACCAGTCTGCCGCCGGTCGATGAATTGGCGCCATCTCCATCCGCACTGCCTGGTTCTTTCCTGATTCCGAAACCAAGGCCAGCGACTGCGGGTTCATTAACCCACAAGCGGAAGAGTAATTCTCAGGGTAAGCCGATTCCTGCAAAGCCTCCTAGCCTCTCTATTTCCTATTCCGATGATGATTCAACAGACCTGGACGAACGGACCCGGACCGCTATGGCCAAGTCGCGGTGCACCGGTCGGCGGGTTTCGGCAACAAGTCCAGCGAAACCAGCATACTTAAATCAAGTGATTGACCCACTGTCTTCGGACGACGACAAAACAGTTGAACTGGAAGAGAAGCGACCGGCCCCTGAAATTTTAAGTGGTCTCTCCTCAGCTGGTGCACCATCGGCCGGTCGACCTGCCAACTTTACTGGTGTCTTTATCCCAGTTTCACGTTCAGCCGTGGAGAAAGACGTTACAGTTACGATCCGAGCTAAAGGTTCATGGATCTGTATGTCATCTCGGAGACCAAACCGACGGCAGCTCAACTTGAGTCCCTTAAGCCATGGGGTGCTCGTCAAGTATGGGATTTAACTCCGATGGTCCTGCAAATCAGGAAGAAGATTGTTCATCGTTTTTCTCTCGTCCAGGAAGGTTGGTTTTCCCTCCCAAGTCGCCGACGCCTCCGCGGGACCAATGGAATCCAGGCTTAATTACGGCGAATGCTGTTCGGGTTATGATTGACTCGAAACCTTGGGAGGTTCTTTCGACTCCCATGCTTGTGTTAGGTTTCCCCGATCGCCAATGGTTTCACGCACTCGAATCACGTTTGGATCGATTCTCCAAAAGACATGGACAAGTGATATGGGAATCCACCCATTAACTTCCTTTCTCCAAAGGTATGCGCAAGGATGATTGGTTGGAACAGTATTTCCATGACCGCAAACGTCGCCGTAGCAAAACTGGGGTCGCTTGGGCTGCAATTTGTGATTTCGTGGTTGATGGTATACAGATCCACGAATGTGACATGGATGTTTTCCTGCCTCCTCCAGTGCTGCACCTGCCTGTTTGCCGGGTAGAGGCAAAAGGGGCATCGCCGGATGCCGGAGATTGGTACCCCGGGTATGGACATTCGACCCTAATCGGCTCACTGCAGGACGCCTTGACGATATTTGACCACCAGGACCCCTGGCGAAACCAATATCGCCAGAATCCTATGGATCATCGGGGCTTCAGATTCCTCGTCTGCGTACGAAGTATGTCCCTTAATTATCGCGACAATCAGTTTCATTTCATTTTTATCCATTAATTACCCTTTTCTTGTCTTTCTTGTATTTCATATTCGTGACCATATCTCCAGGTTCCCGATCTTGGCTTCATTTTGCCCATTTAATTGTTCCACATGCATGTACATATAATTGTCATGAAATATATGTATGTTCATCGACTCAAAACCAGCTCATTTCAGCTAATTTCGACTTAGTCGGATCGGTTTCGTTAGCTGATCCGTTAGCAATCAGCCGATCTAGGCTATTGGGAATCCTGACCGCCTTCTTCATGAGTTTGTATAACTTTGAATCGGTTCCGTCCTACCCGATCACGTTCAAACTCTCGCACTACAGCTCCACAGTTGAGATCTCGTTCACCCAAGTCGGATCATCATAACCTTTCCACTGGACCAGGAAATGACGATGGGCTCGTCCTTTTGCCCGATCGGGTATCTAGAATCTTCTCAACTTCGAATTCATCCTGATCCAACACTCTCTCCCAACTGTCTTTAGGTGAAAGAGCTTCAACCGATCCATTCCAAACGACTAACCTATGATCCGATATGATAATGGTGATTTCCATGTTGTTTCACATATTCTCCACTTGACCCCGTTATCGCATGCATCTTTTCAAGTCGGGTCGACTCGTCCCAGGTGGCAAACTATCACTTCCTGCCCATCCGTTATGGCTGGTATCGACATCGTCCATCAGCGCAGCGGTGTGGACTACTCATACCTGTATCCTTAAAACCGCTTTACCACAAATATTAGTGACGATCGGACGATATTGCGGCTCAAAGAGGTCTATAATTGGCTAATTAACATTATTGTGGCTTAAAGGGCTGATCGAGCCAGCAGATCGGGCCAGCAGATCGGTTGTTTTGTGATCGAATCAGTACTCTGACCAGTTCATCAGATTGGGCAATCAGTTTTGACGTGGATGGAAAAGCGATTAGTCAGAATAACCCGACCAAGAGAGACTCTAGAGTTTAACGAAAGAAATCGGGTTATTGTGAAGCTATTATCGTCAAATCATTCACAGGGTCGTTAAGTTAGGGGTTTTGGGTAAGTCACATAGGTTGGTGTATGGTACATTTAGCATTGGATTGTAGGCTTTTATATTTTTAATAATAGGATTAAAATTACCCCCTAAACAAAGAGTCGCTCTGCTACGTGTCGGCAGCCATTGGTAGAAGAAGGTTAACAAGTTCCCCTCCAATTCAACTATTCCCAGTCGAGACGTTTATTTACGCACTTTGGCTCACCCAAAGTCCCCCGACGGGATTGCTTTAGTCTCACCCCACGCCCACGTGTTTTGAACACATTATTTTACTTAGAAAGGTTGCGTGGAGATAAGATCGTTAATATATTGTGGAGTTTACGTTTCTTTTGTGGTTACTATATTTCTCCAATTATTGGCTGGTCTGATCGGTTGAAGTTTCCCACCAGCGCCTTTTACGGTATTTTTATCAAGCACAAACCTCGTCCTCATGAAGATTTTTCGCCAGAGGACACCCCTTCCTCCTTCCTCAGGCCTGACCGGAAGGATTATTTTTTGTATCTAGAGTCCACCTCGTGAGTGCAACCCCCCAGAACCAATGGATACACAAGATGAGATTGAAGAACAAGGATAGATCAAGATGATCGGTCTGAAAACCGAGGTGATCGGGATAATCGGGAAAGGAACGATGATTAGCGGAGTAGTTGATCGTCCGGGCCCGGGGAATCCGGATTCCTCCGAGAACTACCGTTCTCAATCTGGAAATCGGCTCCACCACATGGGCAAACCAAACCACTCGGGGTGGTGTGGACCACATGCATACCTTTTTGGATACTAGTTATACATGTAATATAAAATCGTGAAGGATGATAGATTTGTCATTTTGGCCTATCAGCATTGAGAAATTCCAACACGCTTCGATGTAAATTTTGACGACGTCAGGATGAATGAGACTCGACTCATTGGCGAGTCGGACGTGCTGATGGTCGTCACCTGTGAGTATCTAGACGAACATTTAGGCAGAAGGGATACGGCTGCGGCCGCAGTATGCCTGGGAAGTGTGTCAATGACCACATTTCGCTTCCAGTTCGTGCCGGACGAGCATGAGTACGACCGTGTGCGACGCCATCTCCTCCATCGGAGTGAAGACGAGATTGAAAGTTTTTTTCTTATTCCGTTGGGCTGTATCGCGTCGGTCAAAAAGAAGAACTCGGTTGTGGAAATTGTAACGAAAGACTCGCGCCAATTATCGTTTCGATTTGATGTCGTGGAAATTATAAAGGTGACGAACGACAAAAAACATGAATACGCACTGATGGGATCATAGTTAAAGCCAGACCATCTTATTATAAGTATACTGGATATGTGGTGCAGATTTTCTCCGTGCTGACGACATACGTGTTTCCGGATAAAATTGAGTTTTTATTTGCGTTCTATCGTAGGTACGTGAAGAAGGTATACCACACTATTCTAATTAGTAAGTATACTGAGCATATTTTATTTGTATGGTATAGACTGTCAGAGAATAAGCTAGAAGAACAACCTCTGCTCCCGTGCGCTCTGGATTGGGACGTCTATGATGATCAAATGGAGTGGGAAAGACAAGGCGTGTTTGAAAATGAGAAATGGCGAATTACAAGCTGCAACGACAAGTTTCAGGCGATTGAAACGTATCCTGAACGACTTGTAGTCCCGATTGGCGTATCTGACCAAGTACTGTTGCACATTCTAAATTTTGTTTCGAATCAAGTTTTAATATATGTTTTTAAAAGGTGCTTCTAGATGCGATGAATTTCCGCTCTCTTGGTCGCATTCCGTGTCTGACGTGGTTCAATAGTGCGAATGGAGCTACCTTGTGTCGATCTAGCCAACCAAAGGTTGGAATGTCAAAGGCCACATCACCTGCAGACGAAAGCCTAGTTGCTGGAATTGCATCGTCAAGTTTGCTGCAGGGCCAACTTCAGATCATTGACTGCAGACCGATGTCGAGCGCACTGGTATGCTTGCTGGTATCGGATTTGAAGTGCTAGCACTATTACTCATCACTTTAGTAACGTGTCCAGGCAAATCGCGCAAAGGGGTATGGTGTTGAGAGTTCAGTCAACTATAAAAATTGCACAGTGAGCTTCATGGAGATCCCAAACATACATTCAATGAGAGAAAGTTTCCAAGCTTTCCTTACCTCATCCATTCTAATCACTCTTGATGAAATGATTCTTTTGCTAGCATGAAAAGGCTACGCACTCTCTGCGGGTCGCCGTCTTGTGACAACATGCGTTGGCTCGGGAGTATCGAAGATACAAAGTGGTTGGTCTACATTCGCCAGCTATTAAAAGCAGGTCTTCATGTGGCCTCTCTACTCCGATCAGGACAATCAGTATTAGTGCACTGTAGCCATGGCTGGGATCGAACAAGCCAGATCGCGTCATTGGCTCAAATTTTTGTGGACCCATATTTTCGATCGTGGAAAGGTTTCCAGGTATTAATTGAGAAAGAATGGCTTTCATTTGGTCACCCTTTTCATCTTCGGCATTCACACGGTGGAAAAGCCGATACGCAAGAGTCACCGATTTTTATCCAATTTCTGGATTGTATTGCGCAACTTGTTCGTATCTTTCCCACTTATTTTGAGTACGTGACACAACGGTGTAAGTTACTTAATTTTCGAGTAAAGCTACTAATTCATACCTTCTGTTGTGCTTTTTATTGACAGGTTTAACGAAGGTCTGTTGCTTTTACTAGCCGATGCATTGCATTCCTGTCGTTTTGGCACATTTTTATGCGATTGCAAAAAGCATCGGCAAGATGCCAATTTGGAAAATAGGACCGCATCTGTATGGACCTGGGTGAACGGATTTCGCCCCCAGCTTACTGAACAGGAATATGTTCCAAATCAGGTCTTGAATCCACCGCTGACGGGTCTATTGAAGCGCATTGTGCTCTGGGAGTCAATGTTTATGCGCTGGTCAGGCCAACCGCTGGTCCAAGAGCCTCCCATTTCCACAAATTTCTTCGCCGACAACACCCAGCGCACACCAACCTGGCAAATGCCGCAGAGTTCCGTAAATGCTCTGAATGCGGCGCTTACTCTGCGATATCGCGAAGCACGAGTGATACAAGAGCTCAAGGATCGTATTGCCGCATTAGAAGATCAAGTCGCTCAAGGCATTAAATGACACTTTCAGTCTGCTGTGTGCCCACCAATGCTGTGTATAGAGCGTTTGCTTTATCACAAGGATGGCATGTAGTTTTTCCAATTCCATTACTCGCCTCCTTAAAATAAAGTAGATCCTAACGATAACCACTTCAGGGTGTGCTGCTCTATGATGCGTGGATCCATTACGTTCGGCAGAAACTGCGGGCAAGACATTATTACGACCTTGTATCAAGAAAGCAAAGTTCATTGATGGGCTAAATCTCTAGCTAGTACTATTTCTGGGAGTAGTACTACACTGTACTTCGGGACTTGGCTGCAGCTTACTGGAAATACCCGTTCTGTTCAAGCGGGGGGGGGGATGCGGTTATAAAACAGATACGCGCTTAAATTGGTAACAAGGGCTGCAAGTTGAAGTGATCGTGTGTATAACCCAGGAGCGTCCTACAAAAGGTTAGCGCCTTTTTCCATTTACAAGAATAACTTGAGTGCACACACGAAAATTTAAATTTATTTATTTTGGTGTTTTGTGCTTCATCAACTATTAGTAAAGTAGTATTGTCGAATTTAAGTTATTTGCCTGTCCCAAATCCGCTGTTTACGAGGGTATGAAAATGATCTTATTGAGGGTTACCCGGAATGCTAAATCGGGGTACGCGGAAGGTGTGTAACCTTTAATAAAATCATTATTTTCATGCTGTCAAAACGTGATACACTGTAGCGACCTTGTTTTCTTCACTTAAGGACAGACTAGAAGGCGTCACGGCAACATGACGCTGGACTTGAGCACCTTCATTGAATGCTGCGAGAACACGGGGCACGCGATGGATTTGCCCATGGTGCTAATTTTTTTTTTGTGATGGAAGTTTTTAAAAACTTACTTTCAACGTGCGATTTCGCGTGCAATTCTCTTGGGGTGATACGAAGGCTATCTGGTTAGCGTTTGATCTGCTACAGCAAGAGTAATTTTTTCTCACCTTTTGGTCTTAGTTTGCTGGATTCTGTTTGCCAAACAACGATATGGCGGACCACAACATTGCAATATGACTCAAGTTTTGCCTACCGAAGAAGATACAGAGATACCAGAATTGCTTTATGTCAATGGCGAAGCGCTTCTACAGTCATATCGGTAGGGACTTAACTTGCAAGCAAGTCGTACTCGCTCGCGTATGTACAACGTAAAATCTAATGCATGTCACACCGCGATATCGCTACATTGGATTTGACCTTGGTACTATCCAGTCTTTCGAGTGTATGGATAGTGAATGCATAAGAATAATTTATTGGCTTGGAAACCAGCAGTCGTTCACTTACACTAAAATGCGGTATATGTTTCCAGCAATCTTCTTTAGTGACTCTTTTGTCGGAATACCTCTTTCCCAAAGATCAATAGTAGCATCGTGGCCATAGATGCACGAAGCAGACTAAGCATCCAAAACATTTTATTCCGATCTCTACAGGGATCTTTACCTCCGCGAATTTGACAATTTGAAATAAATTGAGAAAGAGGACAATGATGACAAAACCAGCAGATCTAATGGTAAGTCGTGCGCTAACAACTACGGTCAGTCTTTCAGACGAGTGCACCAATTTTAAACGTATCTTCACAATGAATGACTAGGTGTCAAAATTATGTTGATTTGAAATCACGAAGTTGTCCTCAATTCTTTAAGCTTGTATTCAGTCGTCATAAAGTGACAGGGACTCATTTGTCATAGCAATCATAAATGTACCCGGTTCTCTAAAAGTGCTGCGTAAAAAATAAGATCTATTTATTAATCCACTGCATGAAGTCTCCGCTTTGTATTTGACATTTTTTTAAAAGTGAGAATAGACTCTATAGAGCCATAAGTACTAATGTTTTTACTGAGGTATACGAACTCCATTTGAATGACTCTACCGACATAAAGCTTAGTGTCTTCGATAAAACCAAAATATAATTTCTTTTTGCTGCTTTCTCTACCTTCACCTACTAGTATTAATAAAACAATTATATATCACCAAACCGGAAGAGTTGCTACTAGGTTGGATGGTTATAGTACCCCATTCCCTTCTCGTTATTATAAAAAATCGGCCAAAGCAAAATACATTCAACCTGCATCGTTATTCTGCCTCACGCCGTTTTGAATCGTGTTGTCGCAGAATGCCAGCTACAAAACCGGTATTCGGTGTGCTCGTTGTGGAAATCTGCCTTTCTGTGATTTGTACGCCAACTAAATAAATCGAGGGTTACGGACATTATCGAGGGTTACATGACGTATTTATTTATTAAATAAGGTTCGCAAATGTAAATAAGCCTCTTAATCTGGCAGATTTACTATTCTTTTAGCCAAATTGGATGAATCTCACAATAAAATGTAATCTAAATCTGGGAGAAGTGCCGCCCATACAGATGTGCAGTGGACCAGCTATACTAAAGGAATTACGTTGGGAACTAACATCAACCGGGTATATCACAGGTTACAGTGACCATCAGGAGGCGTGTGTCAAGGCGGAACAGCAATCTGATGGGATACTATGAAAGATTGCTAACAGCACCCTGGGTGACAATGACACTGAGTATGACTTGACGGAAAGTAAAATTGCTTTCCATCCGCATCCGGAGATACACTGGATTGGCTGGTCGTCGGATGAATCTACTCCAGTGCGTCGTATATGGGCGAAGTTTCGGAAGTCTTTTCGGTGATTATATTTCAACGGGGTAGCCCCACAGTTGAAACCTCTTCTTCATAAGTGGCAGGTGAAATCTTCCGAGAACGGATGGTGGAAACAACTACAAGACATTGAGCACACGAATATCCTTACTCATTATCAAGTATGGGTTCAATTTCGAGTGACAACTATGCAGCTCAACACATTTTACGAACAAGAAGATGGGGACTATGGGTGTGCGTTAGATAGGAGATGCAGCAGCCGTAAGACCGGGATCTTATTATGGAATGTAGGAGAGCACAGGAATTCTGGGAACGATTGATTTGTCACTGGAGCGGTAGTGATAAAATATTTGTCTCACTTCAACAATTCCAAGGTGCAATAGTGACTAGACAAGCGCCGCCGATTGGTGTTCCAGTTAAACAGGCAATGATGACCAAGCATGGTTGGTACAGTGAAGACTATCAAGACGTGTTTGATCGACTTTGGAGTGGTTTATGTGGTATAGCAACTGCTTGGATGTGACAATTACGCAACCAAGCGATATTCCAAGGTACCGTGAAGAATGCAAGTGACCACCTAGAATTCATATGGAGACAATGCCAAGCTCAATTGGAAGCGGTTGCGGACTATGATCCAGAAATACCAGAAACACGAGAGGATGGGATCCGACTGAAGATCAGTGTAAAGTGCTTATTCGACCTAACCCCATCACCGGATCAAGACGCCCAGAGTCGAAGACGAGACCGAGCAAGTCAGGACTTTCCCACTAGCTGTGCCATGTTAGCTGAGCCTAAGTTACATACTAGACGACATATGTCCATAGTAGCTAATAGTTAACACTAATTAGACTACCTTTTATTATAAAATGTAATCTAATTAGTCTTAACTATTAGCTACTATAAACATGTCTAATCTAGAATGTAATCTAGGCTCAGGCATAACGGATAGGTTTTCTGCTCTGGACAGATAACTGTGGTCGTTGGATGTATAGCTGAAGTCTGGGTCCGGTGCTGGTGAATGGGTGAAAATGCACTGTGAACTGATTTTCAGTCGGATCCCCTCTTCTCGCAACGCATAAAACCCGTATTCTGCGACTGCTTCTACTTGAGCTCGACATTGACTCCATACAAATTCCAAATGTTCATACGCCTCTTTCACTATCCCTTGGAAAATGGCTTGGTTGCGCAATTGCCATAACCATGCCATCCCAATTCCGCAGATTCCTTTCCATAAACGATGAAATACCTCCGTGTAGGTTTTATCGTACCATCCATACTGCCTCATCATCGCCTTCTTGATCTCGAGACCAACCGGTGGGGCACACCGAGTCACTATCGCAGTTTGAAAGTCACCTAAGCGCGAACCCGTGATCGTCTTTCCTCGCCATTGTTGCAGTAGTCTTCTCCAGAAAGCTTGGGCTCTCGGGCACTCCCACATGATATGACATGTGTCAGTTCTCAGACTCTTACATCTCGTATCCAAAGCACATCTCCTGTCTGTATGACTCCGGGCAAAGAAGGTGTTCAATTGCATAGTAATTACCCGATATTGCACCCAAACCTGATAGGTTTTTTTAGTCAACAAGTTATAATGATCCCATACCTGATTGGGTTCAACATCTTGTATATCATTCCACCAACGACTCGAGCAACCTCGATTTTTCCACTTCGCTAAAATAGGTTTCAATTGAGGCGCCACCCCGTGGAAGTACATCTTCCGAAATGAACGGCGAAATTTCGACCATATCACCCTTATTGGTGTTTTGTCCTCCATAAACCAACCGATGAGATGAATATCTGGATGAGGATGAAAAACTACCAACTCCCCCAAAATCTCCGCTTTCTCATCGTTTACCACTAGATCACTGGATTCAATTTCCCATATAATTCCATCTGCTTTCTGTTCCAACTGAACGCAGTCCTCTGTTCGCCGACCGTGTCCTTGGTCTTTGCCTGGTGCCACAACATCCCACGTAAACATCCCCAGACACGTTGGTCCACTGCAGAAGCAAATAGGAGGTCGTTCGCCTATATAATGACCGATATCCACTCTTGGGGACGCCGCAATAATTGAGCATAACCAGCGACCGATTTTTGCGCAAGTATGGAAATTCCCATCCACCCCTTGCACCTGCCACATAAAAGTATTCCTCGTTAGTCATAGTATTCTTAAGTCACGGATAGATACCGGTGGAATACGATAATATTTCTTGGAAGATAACGTCGGTGCCTTCTCCTCCCGTATCCATGGATTTGAATCCCATCCATATGTCCCCCAGAAGAAGAAAGTTGATGTGGGAAGTAGGTCATGATATGGGCAGGTCTCTATGTCTACTTGTATCGTAAACTCGTCCTTCGGTTTTAAACCTAACCCTTTCATCTCTAATCGAGATTCCATTGAAGTGATTACCCGCGGTAGCACCCCCCGGGTATAGTCTTCTAATTTCTCCAGATCACACAGCCTTGGCCCAAGCCATTCCTTCACTGCTCTCGCAACTGTTTTTGTCGCTCATGGCTCCACGATTGTGCCTGCTTGGCAAACTTTGTAACCCTTCACAGGTGTTAGTAACTGCCCCGAAGGGATATCTGCTCCTATACCTGCCAAATCCAGCCATGCCTGCTGATAGCTATCTCTCGCTGCAATTAACCACTGACATGCTAGCTTGAGACGTTGAATCTTATTAGCGACTGGGATAGATATAAGACCTACTCCCCCGGCTGCATATGGTGTGAAGAGTAACGTCGGCGAAATCTTGTGTCGCCCCCCTTCACTCGTCGTACTATTGCGCCATAAGAATGCTTTTTGAATATTGACTAGCTCTCGCATCACGTCTGCTGGGGGTTCAAACATCCGTGCGGTGAACAGGATGGATGGTATTGCAATGACGTTAAACAATTGGACTCGTTCCATAAAAGCAGTTCCGCATTCTGTCGCCGTTGCTAGCCTCCTCTGTACATTTCTTATCCGTAGTTCCCAGTTAACTGTTGGTAAAGTAGCCCAACCAAAGATTAATACCGAGATATCTGATTGTTTCTACTTCCGGTAAAACCGGTATGTTGTACCAACGTTTTGGTACAAACTTCGTATTTAAGAAGACGAAATTTACTTTTAGCCGGCTGAACCTGTAAACCTGAGAGATCGCCGAAGCGACGCACTGCCTCCAGGGCGATAGGTACCTGTTCCGCGTGTTGGACGAATATCGTAGAATCGTCCACAATCTTCTCCTCTTGAAGCAAGGCTAACGCAAGTGGTTCGACCGCTAAAATAAACAAAAGGCGTGCCAAGGGACACCCTTGTCGTATGCCGGATTTTACCTGGAGCGGTTCCGAAAATTTATTGTTGACCGAAAATTCCGCCGTCGTTCCAGCATGTATTCGATCCGTCAAATCCACGAATTGATCCGACAAACCAAAGATGTGTAAGACCTGCAGCAAATATTTTCTATCAACAGTGTCATAAGCTTTACTAAAGTCCAAAAATAAAATTCCTGCACTCTTAGCCGCAGACTCGTTCTGTTTTAATCGATATGTTTCAAAGGTTGATTTCATCATAATAACTGCCTTATCCATGCGGCGACCCGATACGAACCCCTGCTGAGTGTCTCCGATTAATTGCCCTAAGAAAGCTTGTAACCTCCTTGCCAATATTTTCGCGAACAGCTTGTACCCGGTTGTCAATAAAGAAATAGGACGGTAATCGAGGGCATTCATCGAGTCCCCTTTCTTCCGTAAAGGGATCACCACCGCCTTCAAAAAGGACCGAGGTGGTTTCCCATCCTCCAGTAAATTGTGAAATAACTTCGTCAGGGGCTCCACGAGCACATCAACAAAATCTTTGTAGAAATCATTTCCTAATCCGTCTTGACCAGCTGTCTTTCTTCGATCCAGACATTTTATTGCCCAATAGACGTCCTCCTCCTGTATTTCTGCTAGGAAGGCGGAATTTGGAGCCTTCGTAACCTTTCTATGATCAGGTACCGTCATAAATTGTGTCATCCTGTCACGTAAATTGACACTTGGTTCGGTTCGGTGGCTATATCCCATAATATTGCGCCAGGTGGCCGCGAATTTATCCGGTATGGATAAGGAGTCTGAGAATAGAGGGCCTGATATCGCGTCTATTCTGGAGACCGTTTTGGTCACGTTCCCAAACTGATGCCCGTATAAACAGCCATCGTACGTCTGAAGATGATCTGTGTACCCGTAATCCCCGCCGAAACGATCGTTCTTTATGTAAGACCCCCGAAAGGGCCGGAACGATATGTTGCCTGGATTTTGCATTGTCTCTGACAGTACGCTTACGTTGAAGATGACGCAGGCGTCGTTTCCTGCCTCTGGCCACTTTCTTTCGTACTTGGAAAATTATATCTCGGTACACATCCACTCTCGTGTCCCAACTGGTTTCATCTTTGTTTAGACTACTATATCTCGTGATGCGATCCAAGATCAGTGAATGAATTTGATCCTGATTTGATCCAGAGAAAGGATATGGCATGCGCCTATGCGCCAGTTGGTTCTGTGACACACTCGGATCTTTTAGACACAAATACACCTGATTATGGTCCGAGTAAACCGGTGGTGCACCCAGACCACCCAGTTTTTCCAATTATCCGAGACATAAAAGCGACCAATCCGACTGGTTTGGTTTCCCCGCCAATATGTATAATGGTCCGATGGGTCAATGGATGTCTCGTCTATTGGAGGCATCATTAGAAGCATCCCATAATTGCCATTCTTTTAAAAGTCTCGCCAACGCATTACTCTCTGGACGCATTGTACGCATTCCACCAAGTCGATCCAGAGCCGGTGAATCGACACAATTAAAGTCTTCCCCCAGAAAGCAATTTTTTTGGTTTTCGTTGGAAAATGGTTCGTAAAGCTCAAAAAAAAAGTCTCGGCTTTTGAAATCACTAGACGGCCCGTACAAATTAATGTATAAGGTATCATTCCACTTTACCACTAAGAGACGATTTGACCACAACATTTGTTTCCAAGGAACAACTTGATCGGCCATAACCGGGTTCACCTAAATCGCTACGCCTCCTTGTTTAGTAGTATGCACGCTCCAGTAGGAAAGTATCGTCTTATGTCCCTGGTCTCCCCAGAGAGACGCCCATTTCCGTGATACTTCATCTCGTTCCGCATTTGACACAATGTGTGTTTTTTTTAAGTAGGATGATGTGTGCCGCATCACTTAAATTGCCCCATCTCCACGCATTGAACCAGACATCTATGTCTTTCTTAGCAAATCCCCGGACATTTTGGCTCAGCAAGATGCGTGTCGACTTGTGTGGGTTGGATGATTCAGACCCCGATAACGGCGTATATTCTAGATCTCTCATAAGTCGATGTTTCGTGAAAATATCTAATGTTTTCATGTTATAATACGTCGAAGTTGATGTTTGCCCTACCGCAGTGCCTTTAGTAACGACCCTGACCGCCCTGGTCTTGTTCGATTGCTTTTACTTCACTGTTCCCCACTAATCGAATAATGCTTTCTGAGTGCATGAATGTAAACACATCTTTCCAAGCTCCTGTCACTCCATTCGCAATCGCATCCATCTGTGCTGCATAATCTTTGCACGTATCCAGTAGTTGGAGATGTCGCTGTAAGAGACATAAAATTGAATCTACTGACTAATATTCTCCCCTATCAAGGCGGCAATCTGTTCCGCGAACAGATGGGCGCTGAGGCGCATATTCGCTAGAAGCGGCACTTTTCGGGGAGCCAATAACTTTAACACTGTATTTCCACCAAATTGAATCTTCCGAAGCCTCGCCCATTCCTGCGAGCTGTTAATTATCGCCGTTTTCTGTGCTGGACTTTTCATCACGTTGAACCGTTGTTTCCACTCTAGAAACCATTCACCTGAAATATTTTACAGGCCCTCTCTTTTTCCAGCGTCCACTACAGCAAGCCAGCATTGTTCCCTCCAATTTTTGGTCAGTTCAACTAGCACACTTCTATGAACACTATCCAAGATATAATAAGATCCTGGTACCGCTTTGAGTAAGTGTAGTAAGCGGTTGGCTTCCAAATGTGTCGCCTTTATCCAAAGCGTCTTTGTTGAACTGAGTAATAGGAATGGAATTCCTGTTTGTTCTTCCCAATGTGGCAAAAATTGATTCCAGGCCGTCTTAAAATCATCCAGAGTCATAGTCATTATATTCGGTTCTGATCGCACTTCATCATTTCAACAAATAATTCCCTTTGTACTACATAGATTCAGCCTCCTCCCCTTCGTTATCTCTGCGACAAATTCGTTTTGACATTGGGCTGTCACTGCTACCAGACTGGATCGTATCCTTCGAGCTACCTGGGTTTTCAGATTCTTTATATTCCGAATCAGATGCTGCGCCGTCTGATATCTGTAATTGTTCCTGTCCAGAGTGATTTTCCCACCACACGCGCTCATACCATTGTTGAAGGATTTGTTTTGAGATTTGATACTGCTGTAGAAATCTCGCACATGTGTCCTGGTCGGATAAGTCAGCCTGAAGTAAACGTTCTTGTTCCGGTAATGATAGCTTCGAGACTGTACCCGATAAAAGTGCAATAACTCGCACATTCTGGGGTCTTTCGTCATTATTATCTTGGTAATCTCACTCTTCAAACCATGGTGTATGGTCGGTCCATCTAACCTGTGTAAAATATCATCAAAATTACCATCCCAATCCTCGGGATCCCATGGGGATTGATTTCCGTAACTGGTTATCGATCCATCCGTACTTAGTGCTAGTTCTTGTGAGGATGCTGTCGATTGCGATCCAGCGTTGTTATCCCGGTTCGGAAGCTGTTCCTGGTGGGAAGGGTCCTCTTTCAATCGATATCCATCCTCACTGTGTTGTACGATGGTGCCTTCATATGGTCGGTCATCATCATATTCTTCGTTTTCACTGTTGTCATCCATAGTTATATCCTCTGAGAGTCTACATCTCAGAATGGCTGAGTAATGTTGTCTACTGTTGACCAGTATCAATGGCCGTTGACCCTCCTGATGCGCCATCAACTCTGCCTTAAGGAAGGCTCTCATCCATTCGTAAAACACACCCACCGTCATCGGGTATTCCCCTCTCATCTGATATGTTTTCCCCCGTACAGTCCGTGTTTCTGGCGTCAGGTGTAACAATCCCGGTAGTTTCGTCCCTGGCGGATGACTGAGGAAATAAATGTCCCGTTGGGGCAACGTACGCAGTTATTTAAGGTGTCCATGCTGCCCCATTTAGTCCGTGGAATATTTTCCCCAATCTTGGAGCTACTTTCAGCAAACCCTAAGAGATATTCCTGGAATAATCGCCTGGATTCCTTTAGCGTGATTCTATGATTCGCTCGTCCCAGTTCTATCAGCGTTGGTTTCCTCGTCCCGGGAGGAAACTTCAAATCAAAATCTAGAAGAGCTCTGACTATACACCCCTCCTTCAATTTCTTTGTCATCGATTCCAATAACTCAACATTGTCACGCAATTTCTGTGAACATGTCAAAGCCTGACAAACAGCGTAGACTTGACAATTTCCTGTCGCTGGAGTTGGTGTCGATATAAGCCCCAAAGATTAAGTCACTTTAGGTATAGAGGTCAGGTCTAATTGCGTTGCATCTTCCACATCCAACGGTATCGATGGTTGTATCAACCCTTCCTTCATTTCCACTTGTTTTATAACCTCAGTAATAGTGGTTCTCACGAACCAAGGTATAATGGACAATGGAGAAATAATGGATTGTCATTGGTCAGATCCATCACGCATCCTACCTCATCCTTCTCGATCTGTCATCCAAAATAAAAGAGGAGGCTGAGAAAATGCAGCAGGTTGGCATGTGATTCGCCAAAAAGAATCGAAGAAAGAATGCTCGTAATTGGCTGTTATTTCTGAGTAGAATGAGCTATTTTTAGTCTTTTCTTTTCAAACCTCCGGCGGCACAAAGAACGACAGCACACAATATTAGCTGAGATAAAAGGAATAAGTCGTCTAGATGGAATAGAATCACAGAATGTTTAAAAAGCGAGTTGGGTCTTAGAAGTTTACTCAAATCTGTAGACATTATTCACTATAAAGTTATATGTGCTCTGACTTTTGGAGAATGAAATAAGCCAGTTCGAGGTCCTCACGAGCGGCACAGGGAGGATGAACTTTCATTGGTCAGCTCCACCACTCAACCTTCCATTCTACCTCTATTCGTGAGAACCACTAATGAAGGTTTTGACCTTTCCTTCTTGCATCAGTAATGTGGGCGCTTTTTTTTTAAAGAATGATAGCTTTCTGCTCTCGCTCTTCCTCCTTAGCCTGGCGATCCTTTTTTTCTTCGATACGAGTTCCTTAGTGTCTACTTCGACCCTTGACACCTGCTTCCCCTGTTTTCCACTAATTTTTCGGACCTCTTCCTGTTTTGAATTCTCGACGTCTCTTTTGAGACTAGATTCCACCTTCGTTTCTTCCTTCCTGTCCTCTGTCCCCTTTTCCTCTGGCTTACTGGCGTCACTTCTCCCTTTGTACCGCTTTACCGTTATCCAATCCGACGTTACTGGCTGGCTAGTTGATCGTGCCTGAGTATCTGCCTTAGGTATCCCGTCTTCCTGCTTATCTCCCTCCTCAGCCTGTTTGCAGGGCGTTACACGTGTCACTGTCTTCTGTCCTTCGTCCACGGTTGCCGTGGCTCCTTTTTCCTCGAAGTCGTCCTCTGATGTGTGTGTCCGCCGTTGGTTTTCCGTTGCTGCATCAACCTGTGCTCGGAGTTCATCCATACTTCGGAACGTTGTGTCTTGAGATGGATATTGTTTCAAATCCTGCAATTTCACTTCAATTTCAATAATTCTGCTAGCGGTTTAACACACTTCCGCATTGGATGTCCTATGTCCCCGCATCTTAGACACTGCTTTCGTCCACGCATGGATGGGTGTTCAATAACATTGTTTGGCCCCAATAAATTTGTCGGATATCTAAAAGTGCCGTTGGGCATGCATCGGACTCAACAATCAGCTCTTATAACGTTGACGTATTGAAGAAAGATCCGCCCTTATCTAAATCATCAAGTTGAAAATCCACCCCAAGTAGCTTATTGAGAAATCCAGACAGCTTGAGTAGATCAACTGACCTCGTTATATTTTTCAGCACGCATGAATAATAACCTTTGTGTTCAAATTTCTCTCCATTACTATCCAGTTGGTTCTCCCATGCCGAACCGGAAGCTGACGACACGTCTTGATGTAGATTGTAGAGGGAATGGTCGTACCTATGAAAAGGTACTTTCAATCCCATAAATTTGTTTGCCATATCCCTTAAAATATAAGGCATGATTTCCATGATATTCTTGACCTGCGCCACCATTCGCCATAATGCGACACTTCCAGAGCCTCGTGTAGCCGCAGCTGTCGCGATACTTTCTTGAATACTCTTGGTACTCAAGAAATCTTCTTTAATCGGGCTCTCCCCCTTTAAGTCCATAACCAGGCAACCTTCTATTTGTGCCCTTATCATCTGAACTAGTCGGACTTGATCGTCAATTTTCATAATTCTCTTCAAGAATTGTGGTAATTGTTTCGCAATTATCGTTCCTTCCACGAGTCCTTGCACTATCCGCCATTCGTCTGCACTACCTTCTCGCACCATCACTGGTGCAAACTTCTCATACTGTTTTCACACACTTCGCGTAAACGGAGAATTTTATCTGGCGCATAAATTTCAGTCTTGAATAGGAACGTCTTTTTCAAAAGTTTGTCTTCCGAATTCGTAACCGCTGGTCCAGCCACTTTGTTTGCCCATCCTTGTAACGGCGCAGGCAGTACCTCCGCTTTCTTCACTTTCTCCTGCCCTATCGCTTTCCAGATTATTCCTTCGAATGACTGCGGTGATCTTTGTGTTAGTAACGCCACTCCAACGACCTGCTTGCGCCATTCTGTCCAGTCCGTCTTTTCTTCCACCACGAGAAGCTAATAAAAATTTAAAAGCCGTTCGACCTCCGATGCTTTCAGGGTTGGCAGACGTTTTACGACATCAGATAGTCTTGACACTGGCCCCCGTGCCTTGAAATAGATTGCCGAAAAAAGTTCCTGCGTTATGTCCAACCAGGCCTGTGTTCTTGGCCTGGTGGTTGATGCTTGACTGAGCGCAGTGTAGAGTGCCTGGGCCAAATTCTTAGGGTCCTGGGACTCAGCTTGTCCCACCATGCTGATCCGTGACTCACCTGGGTTACTGGATTGTTTTTCTGGGTTTTTAGTTTTTTCTTTCTGATTTATGTCACTCACCCCAGGTGAGATAACCGGTTTCACCGATATTCCTGATAATTTAGGTGGAATGTCCGTGGCCTCCGACTCCGGTATTACCGGTTCTGATTCCGGTTCGTTGTTTACCCCGTCTGTTCCAGGATTCATCACCACCTCAGGTCCCGCTTCCTTGGCCCCCGATGACTCTGACGATTCCGGGACAATTTCGTCGACCACACTCTCCGCTCTCGCCACCGCCTCATGCGGCTGACTTAGCCCTTTCCCCTCCGGGTTGTCTGGGTCGGTATTCGGACCCGGGTCGTCCAAAGGTGTCCGGGTTTGATTACTTTCATTCATTTTAGTCCTAAACTCTATCGTATAAACGGTTAGGGGCCTATATCGTAAATTTAGAACTGCTTCATCAACTATTATACTAAGTACCAATAGAATGGTCAACAAGTAATAGAATGGTCAATTCCTACATCAAATTTATATAGGACCTTCTTTTGCATTCCTTGCTTTTAGATTGACCTTAAAAGCATACATCACTACGCTACTAAGTTCGGCAATGTAAAAAAAATGAATCATCCAAAAATAAACTGGATGTAAAGCTTCTCGGAAATGACGACGAAATGTGATGGCTATTATACGAATTCGCTAGATCGCGATGCGTCTTTAGCATATTAAATCTTTACCAATGAGTTGCGGTACGTGAGAGCATTTAAGATACTTGATCAATTCAAATTTAAGTCCAATTGGAATAGTGATTTAAGCGTAATAACGTAATTTAGTCGTATTTTACTATAAATTCCCATGTTGTTGTTGTTGTTGTTGTTGTTGATAGTAGTCTGTTTTAGTCCAATTAACTATTAGCTACCCTAATGAGGTTGATAACTTGAACTCAAGATTAGCGTCATCATCCAATAGTGGACTGTAATTTCCTGAGCGCCCATCCTGCGTTTGCTGTACTCGCTCCTCAAAACACTCCAGACAAATTTGAAGTCGAAATCCAACATCCTGGATGTCGGCCTTGTTTTGTTTTTTTCAGCTCAGCCACCGCTTGGATTTGAGCAATTACTTGTGTCCACACGATTTCTAAATGTTGTCGAGCTTCTACTTGCTTCCAAGACGTACCGTCTTGTTCCGTAGCTACCAGAGCCACGTAATTCCTATCGAGCACATCGCCCACTAAAGTTGATGCAATTGAGGTTCACATTACGCTGTCTTGTTTCGGACTCGTCGTTTGATGCGGTGCCACATCAGTTGAGGTGTAACTGACGCAGCTCGTGTTGCAATGCTCCGCCTATACAGGTCCAATCGATTAGATCCTGACGAAATCCTATTGATATTAACTTTCCCTACTCGTTCATGTAATCTCCACGGATAACCATGCAAGCTTGGGTGAGCTGCGAATATGAGACCAAAGTACAGTCATCTGAATAGTTGCCTGCCTTTATGCAAGCGACTTCGTCCCAGCGGATCCCATCTTCTATTTGAATCATCAAACAGACACATTATTGTTGTTTTCAGTTCATTTTACGTACCTCGCTGTAATACTTGTCCATCGCATTGATTGTAACACCGGAGGAGAGTTGACTAACAACGGGGGATCTTTTTCCCGATTGCTAGCATACAATAATCTCCACCAACTATCTCATTACCTTCGCACTGGTGTGCCCAGCATTCGTTCCATGCATGCTCGTCCACGTATACGTACTTATCCCACTACCCAAGTTTTTAAGCTCTTCCACTGATGCTTGTTCGATCCTATCTCGCTTCCTTCTTTAAAACGGTCCAATAAACGACTCACGTATCCATGGATCGTTGGGCCAAGGAAATTTACCTCGAAAGGCTTGCAGTTCTGACGGCATAGTGTCATGTCAAGAACTCCAGATCGACATGTATATGCATGTAATGCTTCTCCAGAATTCAATACTTTAGCATCGATCCTGCAAAACCGCCATGCGCGTTGTTAATGCATGGTTTTAAATACCCTCTCTATGTACCTGTCTAGTATCTGTTGAGCTTCCTTATCTGGCTCCAATATATGTTTCAAGAAAAATGTCATGCACCATTCTGGTCTAGTCCCATTGGTCGCACCCTTTTCTTTCGAAACCCACCTCTTGATAAAATATTTCTAACTCCTACAGTTGGCCATACGAATTGCTAGCTAGCCGTGCCTCTTTATACTTATCTTTTGGTTCAATAAGCCGGCACGTTTCTTCCTAAGTGACAACTATTTGAATCGCTACCGGGATCGCTATTAGTCCTAGTCCTTCTCCTCTAGAGATGTGTAACAAAACGGGTGACATTTTGTGACGCTGTGTCTCCGTACTCACCGGCCCGTTCCAAATGAAATTCTGATGAATCAATTGGAGAACTAGGTTCTTTAAAGAGTAAAGCATCCTGGCTGTGAGCAATATTGCAGGAATCGCTAATGCATTAAATAACTGAGCTCGCTCCTATACGGATGTCTCGCATTGCCTCACGATGGCGAGGCGCCGGGTTATCGCCCGTATACAACCCGCCCAATTTTAATGAGAAGGAGCCCTGTTCCCCACACGTTTTCTGCTTTTGTGGATGAGTCAACTGTCTTTATTCGTAAAGCTGGTGGTGTTAGATAAGTTGTGGACCAATTCGGTACTATGTCCGGACTGTCATTTTATACTAGTATCTTTGAATACATCGATATAGTGTACCTGGTGGTACAATATCCCAGTGACGCAACAGTTCGATATATCGGTTACGAAGTTGAAAAACTAAATCCCGTTCTGGTAATTGGTAATCCGTCAAATGATCTAGAAGGGTTAAGCACTATCCCTGGCGGTTCCACTGCTAAGATAAAAAGCGGAGGTGCTAGGAGACAGCCCTATCTGATTCCAGAAACCACACTTATAGAACGTGATAACGTCCATTCACCAAAAACCGAGCAGCTGTGTCCTCATATAATCGACGCACCGAATTTCTGAACCCTTTTGATACTTTTCCAGATTCATGAAAATATATTCTCTATCCACTGTGTCATAGGCTTTAGCAAAATTGACCAGTAAAATTCCTTCACTGTCCGCAGGACTTCAATCCGACCGGTTGGCATTCCTTTTCAGTAGTTCTAACATCATGTGAACAGATCGGTCCATTTTGCTTCCAAAAACAAACCCTTGTTGGGATGCTCCAATTACCTTATGAAGAAAGCTTTGCGACCGACGAGCTAATATCTTAGTGAAAATTTTATAACTTGACTGGAGTAAAGACATAGGCCGATAATCTCGCGCATCTGAAAAGTCTCCCTCTTTTTGAAGAGGTATAATTAATGCTTTGAGAAATTAGGGAGGCGGTTCCTTATCCTGCATGAGATCATTACACACGATTACTAATTCCGGCACGATCACTTAAATCATAATAAAAATCATTATTCAATCCATCTGGCCTCCCTTCTTTGTAAATATTTATTGGCTAGTTGCACCTCTGCTGATATAATCTTGATTAGATAAATATTATTGACCGTCATCACTCTCCGATTTGTGGGTATATAAACGAAGCTGTTGATTGCTGTTGATAGATTTTTAAGGTGCACCTCACGGTGAGATTTACCCAGAACATCTTTCTAGACCCAAGAAAATCTGTCTGGAATATTCGCTGGTACTTATTCAGTAAGATATATCAATACGAGATAGTGTTGATGCCTTTCCCATATGGCTGCTCTCTTAAACAGCCAGCGAACATCCTCCATTGACCAGTGTAGATTTTTCCCCAACTGAAGTCGATTTTGTCGGCTCAATTCATCTTGGGTTGCTTGTTAGATATGCTGACGTGTTTGCGCTGTTCCAAAAATCGCATTTCTCATTTTTCTAACCTGACGCCTCCGTCGCTTTACTTCACTTCGCGTAATCAAAATGATAATTATTCCACATTTAAGTTAATTTATCCCACTCGATCGAAAACTCCTCCAACAATTTCTTACTGTGATTAGTTTCATCTAAATCTCCAAAATTGACCTTCTTTATGAAGGCCCCTGGTAGGATATTGGACTTGACGATAAATCAAAGTAGCATTCGGATCTATCAACACCGGTTCTCGTACACTTGTTCGGGATCAGAGGCCCCAGGAGGGCACGACATCGTGACCGATTGTACCCACCCTTGAATGCATTCTGTAATATAAAATCCGTCGATCCATCTCGCTCAATTACCTCTCCAGAAGGTGAAATAGTTGTCTAGAATTAACTGGTTATGCTCATGTATGTCTTCATAGGACGATGTGCAGCTACCAGATGATGGTGGCTACAAAGAAACCGGGTCAACATTAGACTTTCTGTCCCCATGCCCCGCTCACCCCCTAACCGATCTAAAACTGGCACTTCAACACAATTAAAAAACGCATGACAATATTACTTTCTGATCCTCGTTAGTTATCCACTGAGCTATGTACTATAAAATTGTTTCCGATCCACTTTGCCAGTCGCCGGAGCATATATGTTAACCAACAAAAAGTCATCAATGACCCCTGTCATTATTTAGCTTTGACCATGCATACTCTCTAATACATCGGAAAGGCTGTGCAAATTACGGAAACAGTATAGACATGCACACCCGCTTCTTTCCTCTGTAAGACCAATCTGTGTTCATTGCTTCGATAACTCCACAATCATTCCCACGAATCGGTCAGTCCCTGCGCCTCTACTGATGAGGTCACGTGTGTTCCTGCAATAGAATACACATTATTCCGTACATTCTTCCAAGCTCGCATCCACTCGTGTGGTGAAGCGGAATCAAAAACGCAGGTGTAAGTGGCCCACATCGCAACGCCGATTGGTGGTCGCGAGGGGACCCATCATGGAGGGGCAGAATGCGACGGTTGATTGATGGAACATGCCGATCTAACGTCGAATGATACGTGCAATAACGAGTTTCTGAAAATGTGGACAAAAGTATTGATATCGCCGTTAGCACGCCATATCCCAGGTAGTGTGGATCGGTTCAGTACCACGATTGGATATGGATGTTCGAATCGGGTCAACTTAAAAGTCGGACCGGCCGAGATATAAACGACGAAACATGTTTACGGTTGGTTCAACACATTGAATACGATGGGGCATGTTGCCTAGGTGATCTCGAGGTTAAATATCAGTGATCCGAATGGAGACGTTACAACCCAAGCAAGTCGAAGTCGGTTTCGAAGATCAGCACAAACCGGCACCGATCGACATTAAGAGATCGGCCCAAGTCGGCCCTCAAAAAGCTGACCACGAGTCGATCCCGCAAGGTTTAGTACATCTCAACCGCAGTAGTCGGGTTCAGATCAGTCAAAGAAGCTGATCTCGAGCTGATCTCGAGAAGGTCTCAAGCCAACTGCAAGTCGACCAGAGTCGGTCTTGGTCAGTGTCCAGATACCGACTATAAAGAGTTTAGTCAAGATCGGTGCTGAAACAGCCCCAGAAGTCGGCTTTAGATGAGCATGAGAAGCTGACGCCGATTCCGAGCTGATTCCAGAAGGACCAGGTTGGGGCTGTTGAAGGTCTGTTGAAGATTGGTCGACGGTGGTACCAGTCAAACCATGTGATAAGACAATCGAGATCGAAGCATTAGGTAAGTCACATAGGTTGGTGTATGGCACAATTAGGTCATTGGCAACACAGGGTTAACGAGGCCCCTATAGCTCTACTAAATTCCCGGTTAAGACGCGCATAGACGCATTTTGCTTACCGGAAGTCTCCCGACGGGATTTTTTAATAGGTTTTCAACCCTCTCGTCACGCGTTTTATTAACTGGAAAGGTTTTTGTGGAGATAAATTTGTGGTTTTACAGTGGAAGATCATGATTTTACGTGGTAACAGGTTATCTCTCGTTTATTGGTTGGTCCGGTCAGTTGAAGAATCCCGACTCGACCTTCACGGTACTCGTACGCAGTATCACCCCTGATCTGTTTCCCTGTGAAGCTTTCCGCCGGAGAACAACCCCGTCTTGAACAAGTCACATCCACCGACCTGATTCGGAAAACTTTCATCGTCTAGTGTGCACCTGAGTGAGAGTAAAAACCGAATACCAATGGGTACACAAGGTGAGATGAAGTTGAATTTGGATTCTGTCGCACTTGATGACCGGTCGGAAGACCGGGACGACCGGGCCAGCCATTCTAGTGATGGCGTGTCCGATCCTAAAGTTGGCCAGGGTCAACGAAGTATTCCCTCCGATAACTGATCGTCCGGGCCAGTCGGAATCCGAGTTCCACACAAGACTTCTGTTCTGGATTTGGAAATCGGCTCCACCTCACTCACTTCTCTTGTGGTTATTGAAACCTCGACCATTTTGGGATATGATGTGAAATTCACCCTTCAGACACCTATCATCAGTCCAACGTTTATTACACTGTCACTTATGCGTTTGTAACAAATGCGTTAAGCCATATAGATCAACTTGTGTGAATAAGTCCATTATTTTCCAATATGTTCTTCAAACTCTCGTTGCCCTTAGTACAAATAAAGAGACTCTACCAGAGCCTCCCCTTCATCAATTTCCATATCCGGTGCTAGGTCACCGTGAACTATAGCCTTAGTAAAGTACTTGATAACTCTGCTCCACGCATTATCATCATTTCTTATTAGTTTCATTGAGATACGCTTGTATTCACTGTGGCTCTCCACTGCTTTGAGGTGTCTTATAAAACTGACTACGTTTAGTTTTCTCATACTGAACTCTTCACCAATTAGAGCTTCTATTTATGGCCCAAATCTACGCACGGAATAGGAGCCTGCTTTGAGCTTGTCTGTTTTGCGGTGCACGTAATCGTACAAATGTTTTATTACCATTGGCTTGGAGCTGTTCCTGATCACGGCTTTTGAGACTTATTTTCCGAGTGCGAAGGAGGAAAACCTTTGCCGAGGAAGGATCGTACAGAATCCAGAAAGATATAGGGCACACGGAATAGGGAAGGTTTAAAAAAATTTATAAAAAGAAACGCGCCTATAAATTAAGACCAAAGACAGCAGCACATAATGATGTGAAGATGAACGTCCAATAGCATCTACCAAAACACTATCACCATTAGTATGGATGGGGTACAAGAAGGTGAAGAATTGTAATTCATATGTTTTGAGTAACATATCATGGCATTCAGCCTACCAGAAGAACTTGCGACATGATCGAATATTACAAGCCACAATCAATGTTTTGGGGACGTACCGATTAGGACTAACAAGTTTAAGGTGAAAAGTACACGTAAAAGGAGCCAAAACCCACACCGGAGCTAAACTGTACAGATGGATGGAGGCAATTATTCCTCGCTCTCCAAGAATTCGTCTTGGTCAGCATGAACTAGTTTCAATGCTGTCTCATCTCCCAGTCTTTTTGACTGGGATATAAGACATCTTTGAATCTAGTTAACGCTCTAAGCGAACTACCTGGAATCTGATAAAGGATATGTATATCAAAGAACAGGGTGTTAGCAATCGAAAGCGATGGTGTTACTATGGAGGAATGATGGAATACATAGGGATATGCCACGTAAGTGACGTGCAGGAAAGAAACATGTGTGACGGACACATCATACAAGTACTGATATTTCAAGCACATCATTTGATCCATGGACGTCCATTGATAACCGAGGAGCGCACAAGATCACGATCCATAAATTACTGGATATGGCAAACGTTCAGAGCTGTTTACAATAAAAAATAGCTGGGACATTGCAGACCGCCACGAATAAATGGAACGTAAAAAGAAAACAAAACAGCTGACAACGGCAAATACAAAATCAAGCATCACGACAGATATGGCGACATTAACTTACTACCTGACGTGGTTTATGTATTGGGTCGTGACATTTGACCTTAACATGTATTACATGTTATTCTGAGGAAACACAGTGTCTATTGGACGAGGAATGATCGCAGCCAGGGAACGGGGCCACATATATTGTGCGGGGGTGCAGAAGGGCTCAATTGTTTTGAGCACGATAATTGTGTCATGGCGATAGAAAAAATGTCATGTCAGACAGAGTGCAGACCTTTCAAAGTTGCGTAGTCAAACGCCAAGCACCGCCAATTCTAGCCAGCTTTTTTTTTATGATTAAGAATACGCATACATATAGAATCCAAACGGAGGATTGCAGTCGTCAAGTTTGGAGACTCAGTTGAACCATCTGCTCGATTGGGATCACGAGGCTTTGGTACGTGAGGAGTCAAGTGGTACCCCGTGGTAAACATTGGAAGCACCAGAGCATTTCCAGCATTGGGCTATAGCTATCCTATATTTAGCTTGGATTTGACTCGAGTGTAGCGGCCATTTTCACTACAGGTGGAGCTAAATCAATGCTAAAAAGAATGATTGACGCAGTCACGACACTAGGACATTGTGGCACGTCTATCAAATCAAAACGCAAGAGGTGTCTATGCACTACAGCACACCTGGTGCTTAACCTTCATGGATTTCGCTGAGATCTTTATCATCGAGGAGCTATCCGCTGGCAATGTGGATGGTACGAAAAAGATCAGTAAGAGAGGGACCGCAACAAGCGACGTCACGGCGGCTCCCTAGCAGGCCACAGGACCAACAAGAATCGTGACTATGAAAGACGTTACCACCGTTTAGTCCAACAATACTTTGTTGATACACCTATTTTTACCGACGGGGATTTCCGTCAGCGACGGGATCATAGTTTTGTCAACGCGAGCCCTTCGTTTTTGTGGCCATTCTGAGCCAATTGTAATAATAAAACAAGTTTAAAAGAAATTGTACCTCTAAGGATATGGATGCGTGTGGCTGCACGTTCGGAAGGAACTGAATATTATGGTCAAAATTTCTCACATATGGCATGTCACATGAATGCTATCTCCCGCTATATTTGGCGAGGTTTAGCCACATATGCCAAATTTGGCTTGGGTATAGCACTGTTCTTGTAAAAAGAAAAGCTAAAGTCATGCCAAATATAGCATATGGTTTGGATTTAGCCTATCGTTGGAGATGCTCTTAGGGGAAAAAATTCGGACCCCGCATATTAGTTTTCCCAATACAGATATGGAGCACCGACAGGACAATCGGGACACTTTTCCAAACGTACAGTTTAAAAAGACGGTCCATTTGGCCATACGCCACGAACACGAGTAGAGAGTGTGAAAGGAAGACTTAACAAGTCTGACCATTAAATAGTAGGATTGAATGTACCCCCAAAAGAAAGAGTCGCTCCGCAACGGCCATTGGGAGCACAAGGTTAACAAGTCCCTTATAGCATATCTTTTGTGGTGTAGTCACTCTTTCCGAGGTGCGAACACCCACGGGGGACCAGATGACCGACTGTCGGAGGGGGTACTCCGTCCATCCAGGTCTTGGTCCAGGTCAGTATCGAGCTGGGTGGACCGGTCACTTTCATCACCTAGGTTGTGACGACTAGGATGATCCGACTCTTGAAATCCCACCTTGTGTACCCGTCAGCACTGGCGGTTACGCTCTCCTGGTAGACTCTTGGACGAAAAATTTAGATGCCAGTTGAAGCAGGTGGACGAGGGTTAGGACTAATAACGTTTTGTGCAGGGTACACCCTTGGTTTTAAAAACCAGTATACGTTTCTTTTTCTAAGACAAAAGTCGCTATTGGTTTAAAGCAGAGGGTTGGAAAAGTTTTCTTTATGGTTTTCCTTGGGAAGGCCACAAGAGACCCACTAGAAATCCCCTGACCGGGGGTCACTTCGAACTCGTATACTCACTCAAGTCGCCCGTGTTTGGAACAGGGTATTATTGTATTGAAGGAAGGCGAAGTTTTGGCTTATTGTGGAAAACTGTTTAAAGTTCACGACAACACATAAGATTGGAGAAACTACCTTATTGTCTTTGTTTGGGCTGGCCGATTGAGTAATTTCGGTCCAGCATTTGTATACCGGAACCAAGTAGTACGCCAGTCCGCTCCCCGGTAACGATTTCCTCCTAGGAGCAACCCTAGTCTTAAACCTCGCCACGCTACCCTAACCGGGCATCTTAACGTTTCGACCAAGAGTCCACCAGGAGAACATAACCGCCAGTGATGACGGGTACACAAGGTGAGATTTCATGAAATGGATCATCCTAGTCGTCACAGCCAAGGTGATGGAAGTGACCGGTCGAGTCAGCACAATGCTGACCTGAATCTAGACCTGGATGGACGGAGTACCCTCAGTCAGGTGGGCCCCCGTGGGTGTTCGAATCTCGAAAAGAAATTTCGAGAGCGATTACACCACAATGGTGCGCGTGCCCGGATCTCTTGTTGATCTTGGATATCACCGCGAGTCCCTAGTGGACGCAATACCAAGACCGGTTAAATTTGCTGAGGATGTTGTGTCGGGTACATTTGGGGAAGGCATATCGCCCCAAATGCTGCTGAAGACGGAAAAAGGATGCGATGGAAGACTCAGATTCGGGAGTACGATATCGGCATTAAAGAAGCGGTAACTCCTCTGGAGGCTCCAACTGGAGCTGACTCGGGCTATAGTGCAGGTCACTATAGTCCGAGGAAGAATTATGGTCTCGATCATGATCCGAAAAAAACAACAATGCGTGATGGATATCGAAAAAAGAAAGAGGAAGAGCCGAAGGTTGGGTACAACCGGAGTGGAAAGCTAGCTGGATCCGGTCCAACACAGTTCATGTTGGGGCACCCCATGATCGGCTCTATTGCGAGGAAGAAGAAGAAAAGGTGGTTGCACAAGGTATACGGTCACGGAAGCCGATCTAGAACGGACGTACTACCTTCGAGAGTTGGGTCAGTTTTTGCGGACGGACGGGCTGAAGAGTACCAGACCTAAAATTATAGGTAGTCGGAAGGAGCCTGGCTCTTTTCCGACCACCTCCGGTGGTCACTCGACCCTTATCAGAGGGCTGTTCAATCAGCTCAAACAAGCCGGCATTAATACCGGTGGGTTTGATCCGAACCAATTATTCGACCTGGAGAAAGACAAGCTGTAGGAGGGCCAGGACTAGTGCACTACATGATCGCCTGGTGTCTTTAGCAGGTTGCGCCGAACCTCAGAAGATGATGTCGACCACTAAACCACCCCACTTTAGCCGACCGCCTCACGCAAGGTGGTCGGAGGGCATTCTGGTTCCTCGCTGTACAAGTCAGCCCCTACGGAGGTAGATTCGAATGATTCAACCGTTCGCATCACCCATATGGTGCTTGGCCACAAGGGGGCAGCGCATGTGGCAATCGCAACCAAGTTTGAAGATATTAAGAATCCAGGCATCACTGACGTGAAGGAGGCCCTCCACCATGGGGAATGGTATTAGCCGGATTACCCAAATAACAACCGGTCGGGCGTTGCCCAGGTACGGACGGAGGTGGACTGTGCAGACTCAGAGGCGAAACATGGCTTCAAAGTTAAAAGAAAGACCACACGCTGGTCCCTAAGCGCCAGACCACATACAAAATATGTTTTCGGCTATGATGAAACGATACATGAATGAGAAGCGTCGGTCTAATGCTGGTCGTCTCGACATAGGGCAGCATGACCAGCCCACCTCCCATGAAGAACGGACGCCTGAGTAGACCTGTACTAGGGTTATGGTGGATGAAGACATGAATCACCTCAATCGAAAGAGAGTGTGTCCCAAGCTGACCCCCCCCCGTCCGCCGTTCACGTCGCCACCCGGTCGACCCCCTAATCGGAGATCGGCACTTAATGACATCGATATGGGGTCGGTCAGATCTGCTAAGTACCACTATGATCCAAATGGCCTGGATTTAGAAATGGATCGCCGGGCTAATATGAGTTCTTGGGATTTTTGTGATGCCGCGGTGGACAGATCTTTCAGCTCTGTCAGCTGCCTGGCTAGACAAATGTGGACAATGTTGACAGTAAATAACAGAATAACAAGTCAGAGAGCGGTTTGGCACCTACGCCGAAGCTTGGAGTGGAGGAATAATTCCTGGTTGGCCGTCCGAAGAGGTTCGACGTCGTCAACCAGCATGCGGAGGCGGTCGCGCTCCAGTGTTAAGTTCACGACTTGATTTGAGGCTGGCTATCTGGTCTCGAAGGTCAGGTTCAAAAACGAACTTCGGGCAGCGGCTTCGTCTGCCCAGCGGTTAGTCAGGTCGGTGGCCTGGATCATATCCACCTGGACTTGTTCCAGGCCAGCCACTTGGTTGGTCAGGGCGTCCACCCGAGGTTTTAGCTCCTCTAGATGGAGTGCGTCAGTTAGTTGTCCCATCACCGCACGAAACGTTCCAATCCGTCTGATGATCATTCCTCAAGTTCAGAAGCTGAGGCGTGATATGATCCAGCAACCAGTGGAGGATTAAGCAATTCAACTGCAGAATCCTACATTAGCCTGGCTGAACGTGCATAAATAACATGGACCGTGCCAGGTTGTCTCTATTCGTATATACCCAAAATGGCGGAGGGCAGTGTTGATATCGACGGGGGGCAGCACCAGGTCGGGTACGTCCGAACAGATGGAGGGAGCTTTCATGGTTTCCGGTGTGCTAGATAACGGATCGTCGCCGACCTGGATGACCCGGAAGATAGTGTCGGGGTGGATAAGAAAAACTGAAAGTGCACCAAAACGGTTATAGGACGGGCAGTCTGAGGCTTGAGGCTGGCCCATGGACCCGCCCGGCCAGGTCATTGAAAAAGTGGACGGAAAAATGGAGGCATGTGCGTAAGATGGAGTATTGAAAGTTAAGTCTGGTGAGATCGTGTCTCATCCGTTGTGCGGCTGCGACAAGACTCATTGGTAAAGAAGTTCCAGGATGAAACAACTGCCGGATGTGGAATATACCCGACCAAAAGTTGATCTCTGATTGGTCCAAATTGCTGAACGGAATGACTACTCTAAGTTAGCCACTAAGTCAAGACGCGGAGAGCTGCGGGGAGCATACGGAGGAACTCAGTGATGTCGGACCGGTACATTGATGTGGAATGAAGGCAAGGAAATATGGGGACTAACAGGAATGATGCAGCAAAGTTGGGTCAGGTTCAGTTGTGCTGGGTCAGGTCAGCCGTGCTGTCGGGGATAGACCGGCGGGATCGAGCTGTTCGAAAAAGGTGGTCAATGATGTATGCAGATGGTCAAAGGAGGTATGTGAGGCTCCAGGGATGCTAGATCCCTGTGGTAGCCGGGTTAGGCATCGTTAGCCAATCGGGTGGTCAAGAGGAAGATGTTTTAGCAAGCTAAATCCAGGTCGGCCACTATATTTTGGGTAAGGTAAACCATAGTGTTGTATTGGATTTTTAGGGATAAAATCAATTGTGCATTTCTCTTTCTAAGACACAAGTCGCTATTGTTCCACAGCAGAGGGTTAACAAGGCCCCCTTAAGTTGCATTGGTTTGCCCGGCGAAGGTTACAAAGAACCCACCGGAATTCCACTGCCGGGACTCACTTACAATCAGTATACTCACTCGAGTCGCCTGTGTTTGGAGCCCGGTTAATATGTATTGGAAGGAAAGGCGGAGTTTTGGCTTACTGAGGAAGATTGTGGATTATTGTCTGGAGTTCACGACTACACATAAGATTGAAGTAACCCTCTTGTGTCTTTGGTTGAGCTGGCTGATTAAGTGTTCCAGCATTCGCGGTATAATAAAATCAAGTATAGCGCCAGTCCGCCCCCGGCTAAAAGTTCCGCCTAGGAGCATCTCGGTCGGCTTTGCAGGTTGTCCGTGTACCTTACAACACCCGCTTATTATCTTCAACGTCTTCGTCCTGGCCACCCTATTGGAAAATAATGACGCGTCAGGCTACAACAGCGATCTAAGCCCAATAGCACCACTGGGGCTCTCGCACGATCCTTGACCGTCTGCACTCACTGTTGACCACCTTGATAGAACGTCAAACCGCCTTGGCCCTCAGATGGTCGGACCCGGGCAGCACTACAAACCTGACCCAACCCGGATGACTGGTGCAGCCTCGCTGCACACTTCTCGTTAGCCCACATGGTCCCCCAACGCTAAACCTGCCCTACACTCCTTCCGCATTCTCACATGTCCATCCGATGCCCTTCAGTGATCTTTCCGCGTATAGTCTGTCGCTATCTTCCTGACTTATGAGCCGACTTAGGGTGCTCGTCCCGACCGGTAATTTGGGCCAATCAGGAATGACCAGGCCAGTTGTGCTCCACATCCGGAGTTAATTTATCCTGGAATCGCTTCACCACAGCTTCAAAATGTAAACACTCTTTCCGAAACATGTCGGGACACATTTCCATGCATATATAAACTTCGTACCGTCACCTAGTTGCATGCACAAAGTAGCAAAACAGACCCATGAAACAATATAAAAATTACTTCAATCTAATTTGCTCTCGCATCTCAGCAATCGTTGGTGCGCTCAATTTATTTATCAACAGACCCGCGACCATATCTCCACTTGAAACATGTTCTGGTCTCATCTTGCATTTTCTTGTATAATCTTTGATGTACTTCAACTTTATATCGACGAATTTAGTACTGGTGGTGCCGATTTCATTCTGAGCTGCTTAATTACCGCCTGGTTGTCAAACGTTAATCCAATCGGCGTTCGTGAATGCATTCCATTCTCTTCAAAAAGTTCCGTGATTCCAAGCGCTTGTCCTCCACCAACTGAAGTGGCCACGAATCTTTCCGCTTGGGCAGTCGATAACGCAACTGATTCGTGTTTCTTGCAATTTCAACCAGTGATAATACCATTCACAAAATCAACATTAGCACTAATGCTTTTCCGATCTTCCTTATCGTCAGCGAAATTCGCATCGCTGTAGCTCACTATACATATTGGTTCAATGAGTCTCATTATACTTACAATCTAACCAAGTTGGTTGGCCCCGGGATCGAACCCGGGGCCTCCCGGTCCCATAATGAGCAGCGTAGCACTCGACCACGGTCGAGTATCACAATACATATTGGTATAGAATTTCCATCGTCATGCTTTAGGATCCGTTTCAATGACTTATTGCCCTCAATATATCGCGCTATGGGCTTAGCCGTTTAAAAGTCGAGAAGGGCCGACGCGCACGCGTATGTCTGATTGCCCAATGAACCGAATGCAATGTCTGGGCGAGACTTTCTCAAAATCCACATCAAACTTCCAACAAGCGATTGAAAATTCTTATTCCAAGGTGCCTTCTAATCAGCTTTTGTAAATATCGAAGAGTAAATTTACTTTTCCTGAATGAAGCTGGGAAAAGCCTGTTTGGAATGGAGTACCGGTACTGAAAATGGTCGATACCTAGGATAGCAAGTTGGGACGGCATTATTATTGATATAGATACGGACAGTAAGGATAAGAGCAAGAGCTATTAACTGTGGAGCTTCAGTCTTTGAGCGGGTACAAGTCTTCAACGTTATAGCTATTCCGGCAATACTATTCACAGCCAAATTTCTACCCCTCTCCGGATACCGAACTAAGTCAATAATCGAGATTGTTGGGATTATCACGTCAAACTTATTCCTTGTTAATCTTCACATAGTGATCTATCGCACCAATGCACTACCACACGGCTTTCGACGGCTTCCGCCGCAAACGCTCTGTAGCCCAGAAAAAGATGATACAAAAATTTGAGGAGGCTTTGTGGCCACAAGCAAGAAAATGGCTACAGCAATTGTACCCCTTTCACTTTAAAACGGTTTATGTTCAACATGAGACGCTGGAGCAGGGGGCTCTTGGCAACTTTTTTTTTATATTAAACTAAATGTTTGGTCCGATTGGTCGATTTTGTTATGCATCACACCCAAAAAGGTACACTATACCACGAAAGACATTTAGTCGAAAAACTTAAAATTCTACGTCATACAAAGGAAGACTGTAGTAACTGGTCAATAATGTAGCTTGGAGGATACACATTTTATTTTTGACGTTGTTTTTAATCTGGCGAAAAGTGCGGCTTGAGTATTGTAATGTATGTTTGTTTCTAGCTAGCGTCCTGACCTACTTACGGATACCTCTGTCACTTATAAAAATACTTAGCTCGGAGAACATCTATGTCGTCCGTGGCTCCCAAGGCAGTAAGTTGACATTTATCCATTTCTTTCCTATTCTATTAATGTTTGATATACTGTTTTTTCTGCGTATTTCAGTTGAATATAACGAGATAGACTACAGCAATTCGGTGAATAACTTCAGACTGGAGTCACATTGGTGTGCCCAAAATCGCCAAGCACTGGGCAATACTCTAGACACTTTGAAGCGACAGCACCAGCGCCATCGCATAAATTATCACCACGTCCAATGCCTTCTTTCGGCACTCAAGTCGTTTATTGTCATTTTCATACCAAATAACCCGTGATTCTTTAAGGTGTCCCTGAACATACGCTGAGCTTTTGTTGGACATCCCGAGGCGGTGAAAGAAGAGCGTTCTCGAGGCCTAGCCTTGAGTACGCGCCTCTTTCACCGCCTCGGGATGCCTTTCCATGCGCTTTATATAGCTTAAAATTGTCTCATGTCCACATTCGACTTTTCAATCTTTTCTTTCTCCACTTTCCACTAAAATCGTAATTGTATCGAGAGCAAAAACTTAAAATTTTCTGAAAACGAGAGAAGACTCCAGTTATCAACGAAAAATTCGAAATTGAGAACTTAGAAAAGAACTTATACGAATAAGGCTTAGTTAAGGACTGTAACACTTGGGCTCATAATCTGTAAAGCTGAAAATCTGTTAAATATGCCGCACTTCCTGAGTGCTGCTGAAACGCTCGACCAATGTGGTGAAGCAGATTTTAAGGATATAAATATGAAAGGTCCACACCGCTACACTGTTTGGATGGTCTTGAGATTAGCCCTTACGGATGGGCAGAAAGTGACAGTTGGTGAGTGGGACAAGTCGACTCAATTAAAAAAGGTCAAGTGGAGAATATGTGGAAAAGTATGGAAGTCACCGTTGTCATACCATATCATGAGTTATCAGGTTGAAGTGGATCGGCTTAGTCATGCGACTGCCCATGGATGGTTAAATATTGGACCGAGACGAACCAAGAGCCATATATCTGTTTTGGACGCGTCAAAGGATCCAGACGCAACTGGATTAATTCATGGAGTGTGATTTGGTTATATCTTTCAAATAGCACTCTGGATGGACACGAATGTTTCGAGTGGTCAGTTTGTTAATTGCTATGATCGACCAATTAACACCACTGATCGCACTCCAGACGATGCGGCCGATAGGGGACATTGACCAACCATAGTGGAGATGAAAGAAATTGATGGTTACATGAATACGTAGTGTGAGTCGTTGAAAAGGTCCCAGATCGGGCCCAAGTCTCCTCCGGAAGTCCAGGTCCGAAAGTCGACTTCAGAAGTCGGTTGCAAGGTCAAGCCCGGGGTTGTCAAATCATTTGTTGGGACGATCAAGATCGGAATATAGGGTAAATGACATCGGTTGGTGTACGGTGCACTTGGTATTGGATATTACATATTAAGATAATAGGATTGGATTTACCCCCAAAACAAAGAGTCGCTCCGCCTTGTGTCGGTGGTCATTGGGAGGACAGGGTTAATAAGGCTCCTGTAGCTCAGCTTATTCCCAGTTGAGAAGCGCATAGACGAACTTTTTCTCACCGGAAGTCCCCGACAGAATTGTATTGGATTATTTTTTTAATAATAATAATATTTATATTCTCACCCCTTACATCCACGTGTTTTGAACACGTTATTAAATTGGAAAAGTTTGTGGAGGTAACTAAGTGGTTTTACTGTGAAGGATCGTGATTATATCGTGGTTTACGTATTGATAAGGGGTTTTTGGTTACCTCTCGTTATTGGTTGGTCCGGACGAGCGAAATTTCCTGGCCCGACCTATACGGTACTATTACTCCTAATCCGTCCTCCGGTGAAGCTTTTTACCGGAGAACACTCCCGTTTTTACGAAGTCACCTGATCGGGAAAATCAGTTTCATCTAGAGTCTACGTCATGAGTGTAACCACCGTGAACCAATGGGTACACAAGGTAGATTCCATTAAAAATGAATCGGTCGTGCATGATGACTGGTCGGAAGACCGGGCCGGTCACCCTAGTGGTGACTAGTCCGATCCAGATATCGACCAGGATTCGCGGAGTAATCCCTCCGATAATTGGTCGTCCGGGCCATTGGGAATCCTAGTTCCACCAAGAACGTCTGTCTTGAATTTGAAAATTGCATCCACCACACCAATCAGAGCAAAAGGGTTTCTTATATATTGCTGTATATGCATGTAAATTGATCAGAACTTATCGGCGGCATTGACTATTCCGTTGACGCACATTCAAAGTCAATTTTGCGCCTTTTTTGGCTTCATGTTTTTTTCTGCTTCAGTCTCTTCTCGCAACTCATTAATCATTTCTTCATGAATTCCCACAAGATACATGTCGCTAACGATCAATGCTGCACCATATTTACCCCGGAAAGCAGTACCCGAATATAGCAAGTGAATTTCATCAGTACTAACTGTGACGCCAGCTACTGAAGTGAAGCCAACTTTTGTTCCGGTACGCTGGTTGATATGGATCAACACCATTTCAGAATAAAGCCAACACAAGATTACATCTCGCAGATTGGTCGGATTTATCTAGCCCATGTCCCCACGAAAGGGCGTGGGTGTTCTGATTGCAGAATTGCAAAGGATCACGATAGACCACACAAAGCCAATTACCACTTCCTGGTCATTATTTAATATTTTAAATCAATAAACTGTTTACAACTTGGTATTCCATTCAGTTGTGACGAAAAGTCACAGCAAGGGTTTCACGAAAGAAAACATCCATTCCAATGGCCTTGTTGAAAACTTCCGTATCCAAAATGCGAATAATAGAGTTCTTGGTATTGTTTTGATTCTTACCTTTGATGCGTTCATATCAATTTGATCTGGAGCAACAACCAACAGAACATGATATTCATCTGGTCCAAGAGCCATCATCTAGAGACCAATATCCCCATATTCTCCATGCTTCCCTTTTTCAACAAACAAGAAAATCTTAAATAAGTGGGAGTATCCGCAATATTCGTATCTAGGGCTGTCTTGTTGGCGTAGAAGAGGAGGTCAGAAGCATAATAACGAGACCGTTTACTGGGGTTCTTTGCATGCACTACATCTCTCAGCAGATCAACCATACCGTTGGAAGGGAGATTCACATAATCTGAGCTTGTTCCTTTGTATGACACCCTCTCAAGATCGACAAGAAGAAACCAAATCAGTCTTTCTGTCATCTGGCCTTTTAAAGGGTAAAGTACATGTAGCTACGAAATCTTTTCACATATACCTGCGTTATATGGCTATACTACAGTATATACATCTATCGGATGCCAATGATACTGGACCAATAAATGACAGAGCAATCCCTCACATATCGAGGATATTTAGAAGGGTTTGGGCTGGCCACAGCATATACGATAAAAGAGAAAGATATTGATCAGACCTTCATTATTCGACTTTTTACTTCTGTCTAATGAGCTCATTCATTAAACACCCCGCCTCAGAGTGGCTTTATCGCGAGTAAGGCTTTGTTGCAATGAACCCCGCTTGTTTAAACGTTACGGGATGCGTACAACCAGGGGCATAGTCCTGACCGGTCAACATCCATAGAAGTCATCATGATTGTCAAAAAGAACGTCGACACTGTGGCAGCAGTGATTGCAATCATGACGTAGTCGTGACGAGACTGGTGATAACCGTTGTTGCCCCGTCATTGTAGCCACCGTTACCATTGCTGTAGACTTCACTGCTACCGTTAAAGGCTCGCTGTGGGTTGTAGCCGGAAATACCTTTGCTATTTCCACGACCAGAGTTGCGGTTGTCTTAACTGTATACACGATGACCACAGCTACGGCTGCCCCCGTTACTATTACGGTTGGTATGAGTGTTGGTGAGTTGCGACGGTTGCACATGGTATTTCCCTGGTACTTAAATTCGGTAGGAATAACCGTCTTCGGTTTCACCTGACCATCCAACATGTGTTTCACCAAAACACGGCACGTAGCCATTGTGTGGTTTGAGCGCACACAGTAGGAGCATATGTGTATTCATATCCACAAGGGCTAAAGCACTTCCAACAGGAGCTGTTGATACCAGAGAGCGTTCATTTCGGGTTTCAACACTTTCGGGTGTACCCCGAGATAGCGCGATTCTTTCTTGCGCGGGTTTCTTGGTCACATGTGACTCCAACTTATTTTTAAGCATTTGGAGAGACAAGGCCTCACGGTTTCCGCGCCAAATGCGCATCTCACTCTCCCACGAAGCAGGCATTGCGTTGCAGAGGAACACAGCGAAGACTTTGTTTTCAAAAATGTTGTTCAGTACGGTATTCAGACCACTAATGGCGTCCTTGTATTTATGACTAAGCTCCGTCATGTCATCATCTTCCCAGTGACGAGCATTACAGAGGTAGTTGGGGATCACCGTATGCCTTAGTTCCCAGGTAGCGGTCGCCAATCGCTTATATATCGTAGGCCTTGTCATTGCCATTGACAATCCGAATGTGCTTGTTATCATGTGTCTGCATCAAAAACGACTTGACCTGATCATTCAGACAACGCGTCTGAGCAGCAGCGAGGAGAATCTTGGTTTTCGCTTTGGCTTTAACTTTTGCCTTGGCTTGCGCCTTGGCCTTTACATGTTTTACTTCCGCTTATGTTGAGCTTCCTGGAGTTCAGAGTTCCGAAAGACTCGACTCGAGTAGAAATAGGAATTACTGGAGTTGCATGTGCTTGTTCTTCGTCGTTTCGACATTGGACTGCTGGATCTACGATCTCCAGTCGGCGGACGTCAGTTGATGCCACGAAAATTTCTTCTGCGCCGTTGGATTCTTGATCCACTTCGGCGTTTTCTTTTCATGAGTCACTTTTGCCACCACAGTAGAATCCGAATCTGGAACTTCGTCGGTGACCGAAACCATGTCTTCGTCGTCATCGGCGTAAACGACTTGGTTGAGTTCGTATCGTAGTTGGTGTCTTCAGTGAAATGGAGCAGGTTCTTGCCGATGAGGTGTGCTTGGATGCGAGTCCTCCTGCGTCAAAGTTGTCAGAAAGAAAATTCGGATAAGTGAGTTTTGGCTTATAACCTGGTAATAGCATGATGCGCGTGAAGATAGTCGGACTTGCTAGAGCAGTAGTGACACTGACGAGTTCCTATACCTCAGTAAAAACATTATAACTTTTTGTCTCTATGCATATGTGGTGTAGTCGCTCTCAAAAAATCTTCCTGAGACGCGAACACCCACGGGGGTCCCAGACGACTGACCATCGGAGGGGGTACTCCGTCCATCCGAGTCATGATCCGATCCGGCATCCGGCCGGCTGGATCGGTCACTTCCATCCGCTTGATCGTGACTGCTCGGATGTTGCATGTTGAATGCTCACCTTGTGTACCCGTCAGTACTGGGTGGTTTGCTCTCCTGGTGGACCCTAGGGCGAAAAGTGTAAATCCGTCCAATAGGGAGATGAGGGTTAGGACTAGGGGTAGCTCCTGGGGGGAAATCGTCACCGGGGAGCTCGTCTGGCAATACACTTGAACTTTGTATAGTGCCGGCTGGGCCGAGAATAGTCGATCGGCCAGCTAAACCAATACGACACTTGAAGTTTGTATAGTGCCGGCTGGACCGAGAATAATCAATCGGCCAGCTAAACCAATAACAATGAAGGGCGAATCCAAATGTGTATGTGAGGCAGATACAACTCCACACTCTTCCACAGAAGGCAAAATGTCACCACTTCCCAATACTTAATACCGTGTTCAAAACACGGGCGACTTGAGGCGAGTATACGAAGTCGCCGCGACTCCCGGTCAGGGGACTTCCGGTGGGTTAACTTAACCTTCCCCCGGCAAACCAATAACAGCAAGAGGGGACCTTGTTAGCCCTCTGCCGTGAACCAATGAAAGCGACTTGTGTCTAGGAAAGCGAAACGTATACTGATTTATCCTATATCCAATACTCCCTTTTATGTAACCTACCCCAAATAACACGGCTGACCAGTCATGTGCCTTACCTGAAGTAGCCCGGTTAACTCCGACTTTGTGTACCCGCCTGGCCGGTACATCCTCCAGATGGTACCAACCCGGCCGGTACACCGAACCCACCTGGTACCAGTCCGAATGGTACATTGTACCCGGCCGGCTCGGCCGGATAGCCACCCATCCGCGCTCCTCGGCCGCTGGCGCTAGCAATTCCTTGGCGGCTTCTCATCCGATCCGGGTGCCTCCTTCATCCACTGGAACAATCATCTTCCTTCAGGCTCCTTTCACTCATACCTTCCAAACAACCCGCGCCTCGGCCGTCCGCCATCCGCGCCTCGGCCGTCCGCCATCTGCCACTCGGCCGTCCAACATCCGTGGCCTTCCCGTCCGCTTAGCCCGCCTGTTCGACTGTCCATGCCCCTTGTCATGTCCACCAGCCTGATTTCCAGCCTGGCGCCGCCCGTCCGCTTGTAGGCTTCCTCGGCGGCGGCTATCCGGTGCTCGCGCCCTTGGTCCGTATTTCCGCCAATCAGAACGCGCCCTTTGGAAAGTACTTTGCATTATTTCATAAGCCGCTTTACCACAGCCGCCCCTGAGTCGCGTCACGGCCGCACAACGGTTGGGGCACGATCTCACTCGAACTCACTTGACCTGATACTGCTCATCCATGCCTCGCTTTGGTACGTCGCCACACTAATTTATAACATTTTCGTGAACCCGGTCGGTCTCCCCACCGGCTGGCAAGCACGTCCACCGATGTTGACATTATCTTGATATACCTCCAGTTTTGCAAATCGACAAGGACAACGTCTGTCGTCTCGTTCTCGTGGACGACGACTCACCCGCCAGCGGGGTGGAAGTCGCAAAACCGCCGAAATCGTCCCGTACTCCCGATCTGGTGCTGTCGACCGCCGACGCCGAAGCTGCACTTCGCGTCCACGGCCAGGCTTGCGGCGACCGAGACGGATTGAAGGCCGTCGTCTCTTCCCTTCGGGCGGAGCTTCAATCCTGTCAGGCCAACTATGAAACTCTGTCTCAGAGTTTCAAGACTTCTTGCGCGATGCTGGACCGCTTGAACCCCCGGGTCGCTGAGCTGAAACTCAGTCGCAAAACAGCGGAGGATGAGGTGGCCCGCCTCAGGGCCATTGTGGGTCAGCTTACGGACGCTCTACAGCAAGCCGCCGCGCCATCCGCCCCCATCTCCGAAACGGCGGGGATGGAGAAAAGGCTGGAGATGTTGACCGCCCAAGTGGATAGCTTGGAGCATATCCAAGCTGACTTGGTCCGACAACTCGCCGCTGCCAACCGCCGGGCCGATGAAGCTGCCGTTCGGGGTCCGTCTCCGGAAACAATCGCTCTCCAGAAACAGGTGGCCGATCTCGAGCATCAAGTCGCCATCCTGACGGAAGAGCGAAACCGCCTCCGCATGCTGAAAGACGTCGTCGAGCCCCTCCGGACTGCCAATCGGGAATTGGTCCAGCGATCGAAACTCCAACGTAAGTGCCTCATCTCCTCTTGTGTTGTGACTCAGTCGCTTACAGCCTTTATATCCTTGTCGCTCCGCAGTCCAACAGCTGGAACAGCTGAAGCAGCAGTCCGCTAAGATTCCCGACATGTCCCGAGAACTTTTGCACCTTCGCACCCGACTCCGCCAGGTGTCCCAAGACCTGGATAAAGTGCGGGACAACCGAGACCACCTGCGCGACTCCCACGCCCAGGCCCTTCGCCAAATCTCGGATCTGGAGCGGCAGCTGCAGGAAACTGCTTCCCGGCGCCAAGAGTTGCGGTCTGAGCTATACCAGGCCCGCCAAGAAAATTCCGACGCCCATGCTATACTGGCTCGGGCGGACCGCGTTTGCCATGCCATACTGGATAAAGAGGATCGTTTTAGATCCTCGTTGTGCGAACTTCAAGACCAGCTCGAGACGACTCGGAGCCAGGCCGCTCCCCTTTTGCAAGCTCCTCTCAATGTACGGGAATCCGTCTTGTCTGTCTTGGGGATGGTGGATCAGTGGAAAACTTCTCCGTCGAACTCAACCCCGTTGCCCGCTGCAGCAGAGTCGGAACCTGAGGAACTTCCTGCCAGCTCTGACTCGCCCCTGGCCGGTTCAAACTCTTCGTCCGTCTCGGTAGGATCGAGGGGCCAAAAACGCCCAGCCGGCTCTGGCCCCCTTTTGGCCGGTGCTAACCCGCCTAAGAAGAGGAAGCAGAGCGAATCCCCACCCTCGCGCCAATGTCCTCCGGACAAGTCGGACGACGGGGAAGAGCTCGGGTCGGAGAGCGATGACAGCTTGTTCGCGGAGCGGTCCCCTCTTCCATCTCCTCAATACACTCCCGGTAGAACCGGTCTCACCCCCAGTTCTAACTCTGAAGAGGACTCGGAATCCGAAGCGGCCGTGGCCCCCTCCGGGTCAGCGGCCGCGTCGCCTGATTCTTCCTCGGGCTCAGGGTCATCCTTCCCTTCGGTTATCTATGATGATGACGAAGAAGACGAGGATTACGAGGCCCAGCGAGTCAGTGTTGCGTTATCCCGTTCTCGCGCGGATACCCGTCGCCGCCTTTCCAGTTCCGGTGGGCGAACGACGGGTCAAATGGAATCCGATCAGATCATCGATCTGCAGACTCCGCCGCCGGCAGGTTTTGGCTCCGGAGAACACGAGCCGTCCGACCCATCCTTGCTTCCCAGCATCGTCGACACCCCGGCCGCTCCGGTCGCGCGTAACTCGAGTTCCAACGGAGTGGCCGAGGAAAAAGTGGAAGACAACGACGAGGACATCCCTGATCAGTGGTTGACTCCTCCCGACCTGAGTGATTCAGCAGAACCTCTCTCCCAGACTCCGGCCAAAAAACGGCGATCAACCCCGGCCGGGTCACGTCCCACACGTCGACCCCCCGACCGGCAGCCAATCCTAAGGTCCGGAAGAGTGCTCTACCCCCTGCGCCCTCTTTTCCCAAACTTCCGCTTCTGTGGTTATCGGGAGGGCGCTTCCCCAGTGGGGCGGATCGGTCCGCCATACTACCTTGGCCAGTCGAGCAACTGAGCAATACCAGTCTAGCTGATATCTCCAGTTCCCAGCTCGCTCACTCCCTATCCCGTCCACCTCTCTGGTTGTTCCCTCGATCTCACAAGACGCCATCATTAGAGACTTGGAACCCTGACCTGATGGGATCGGGCGCCATCGACGCACTCATGAAGACCAAACCTTGGAAAATCCTGAACACAAAGATGCCGGATATGGGGCTTCCATCCAGCCCATGGTTCACGGAATTCAAGGCGAGACTTCATGATTTCACCGTGGCTCACGCTTGGGCCATCTGGGAGTCTACCCACTTCCTGTTCATCTCTGCAGAGGACAAGCGAGTGGACGAATCCCTCCGCAGGTACTCCCTTGCCCGTAAGAATCGTCGGGGGCGAGCTTCCGAGGCGTGGGTCCGTCTGTGTACGTTCATCATGGAGGGTATCCGGGATGGTAACTGTGACTTGGACCTGTTTCTCTTCCCGTTCATGCTCCATCTACCAAACCGCAGGAGCGGAAATGCAGCGGAAGGAGGGACGTGGTATCCCGGCCTAGGTGCGCTGGATCAGACCACCTCCCTTTCCGAATCTTTGGAGGCCATTGACCAGCAAGATCCTTGGCGCAATCAATACCGTGCACGGCCCTCCGACCACCCTGGACTTCGGGTGACTCGGCTCCACGGCAAGTACAGTCATCCACGGGGATGAGTAATCGGGCTTGCTTTAATTCTTTTATTTCTCTCGTTTCTCTTTTAATATATCCATTCGTTCCTCTTTCGTTCCCACTCCAAACATTTACGGTTGACTACTAACCGTGGTTAGTCTCGTCCGACCTGCTTGGGGTCCGCCTAGAGGGACCTTTTATTGCTGCAGGGCACTTCTTGGTCCGATCGGGCGTGAACGCCCTGTTCCCAGTCACGGTCGCTATATTCCTCTTCCACGGGACGGCTGGATCCGGGCGAGGGGTCCTCGTCTCTAGCGGCCGGTTTGATTATCTCCGATAGCTTGTTCATCTCCGCCAATCCGTCCAACAATCCTGGATCTGAAACGGTGAGACCGATCTGATCTCGCATGGCCAAGGTGGCCAGATGGTCTGCGCTGTTGTTCCACTCTCGTTTGACATGTAACAGTTCATGTTCCGGCCATTTCCGCAGGGCGGACATGACCCGATCGTTCAGCAGTCTCAGCCGTGGCGCCTTACAATCTATCTCTCCTGTGATTTGCCGGATCACTAGGTTGGAATCACCACATATGATGATCCGCCCCTGTGTCCGGCCAGCCAACAGATCTAGGCAAAGCAACAGTCCTCTATACTCCGCTTCGTTCACCGTGATGCCAGGCGTGAAATCCGAGGCGGCCGCGATCGCCTTCCATTCGGGCAGCTTCCACAAAATGGCTCTATAGGCCCCGACCCCTTTCTTTACACTCGCCGACCCATCGAAACTCAAAACCATTAGTTCCTCCGTGGGTCCCACTGTTGGCGGCGGCAATACGATAGTTTGTCGAGGCTGTTTCCGAGGTGCGATCGCTATCAGTGCTTCCCCCACTTCTGCCCGGGGGGTAATGCTGGCAGCCAGTGTGCCCTGTATTTCCTCTTCCCCTTTAGTACACTTAATCACTTCGAGGGACCACTGAGACAGCAGAACCGCCCATCTCCCCAGCCGGCCGTCAATTCCATTCGCCGTCAGGAGCCATGATAGGGTCGACCGTCTAGATAGTACTTTGATAGGTCGAGACACCAGCATAGTATAACACACATCCAAGATCCGCAATAGAGCCAAAACTTCTTTATCCACCAATCCGTAATTAACTTCATTAACTTTCAGGGTCCGGCTGGTGAAGGTCACGGGACAGTACACTCCGTCATGATCTTGCACGAGAGCGGCCGAGATGGCCCACTTGTTAGCGTAGATGATGACCACCGGAGTCTTATTAACATCGAAATGTCTCAGGACCGGTGTGGTCGCCATCTTCGCTTTTAACATACCAAAGGCCACCATCGCTCGGGTCATGTGGTCGTCCGGGCCGGCCGCGCCGGGGTCCGGCGGCCGGCCGCTTGTCTGGGCGGAAAAGGGCGCCTTCTCATTGGCTGAAATAACCGAAAAGGGTGCTTTCTCATTGGCTGAAATAACCGAAAAGGGCGCTTTCTCATTGGTTGATATTGCCGGCCCGGCTTGCGTCTCCGCTTGCCTATCCTGCTCTCTCAGCTTATGGTAATCCACCTCCCGCAACTCATACAAGACCGCCGCATAGACTGCAAAATCCTCGATGAACCGACTCTAATAATTCAGGCTGCCCAAAAAGGATTGCATAGCCTTTAGGGATCGCGGGAAAGGCAGATTACTCAAGGACTCCAAATCCTTCGGATTAGTCTCCAATCCGGCAATCGACACTTGATGACCCAGATAGGTCACCTTAGTCTTTCCCCAGAACTCTTAACCACACTAATCGAAAGATTCCACTTTTCACACGTAATCATCAGCTTCTCCACTTTGTCACACAATAAATCCCAGGTAGTTGCCGTAACGAGAATGTCATCAATGTAAGACCGCCGCCCAAAAACTGAAGGTTTTGGGCCGGGGTCCGGGTCACCTTCGGCGAACACATCCCCGACCAGAGCCGGATCTTGATCCGCCTTGATCTTGAAGTGTCCGTACAGCGCGTTATCTATCAGCCGTTGGTAAATCTGCGGGGCATTCTTCAGACCGAACGGCATCCGATTCCACTCGAACAACCCGAAGGGCGTCACGAACGCAGAGATCTCCCGTGCACGATCGGTCATAGAGACCACCCAGAATCCACTGGCCATGTCCAATGAGCAATACCACAAAACTTTATCCAGGTCTTCCAGCAAATCATTTATCAATGGCATCGGATAGACCATCAGCTTAGTCAGCCGGTTCACCAGCCGGTAATCAATGCACAACCTTATATCCACCCCATTCTTCATAATAATGATTACAATGGGCGAGGCCCATTGCGAGGTGGACGGCTGAATTATCTTGGTGGCCAGCAAACCCTTGATAAGCTCTGACAGCTTTTCCCGATACTGGGGGGCGACTCTTCGGCATCTTTGTGCGACCGGCTTGGCGCCTCCCACATCAATGTCACATATCGCCCCATGGGCGGCCGGAGGAAGTGCGTTCCCTGGTCCGATCAGCAGATGTCGTCTTCTCCATATAATATCCTTCAATCTGCCGATCTCTTCCGGGGTGTTCACATCCGGGTCTCCCACTTGTAGATCGTCGATAGTGACTGCTGGGGGGCAGGGGGTTACCTCAGGTAGCACCGCCATCTGATCCTCCATGCCTTCAACATATAGCTCGCCCCCTTCATGAATGCAGACTTGGTCAGCTTCGACTACTTCGGGATCCTGATCAGCCGGGGTCGATCCGCCTTCGGCTATTTCCGAATTTTGATCGACCGGCCGGGTCGATCCGCCTTTGGCTATTTCCGAATTTTGATCGGCCGGCTGGGTCGAGCCGCCTTCACCTCGGTCGTCAAACCATCCGCCATCGGGGCTGACCGCATATGTAACTCTGCTTTCACCTTTCCCCTGATTCTGTCGTTCGTCCGTCTTCCTCTGGGTGGGCAAAACCAGTTCCGCGATCGGGGCATAGTCTCGGCCAATACGTTCAGCCGGATCCGGCGACGGCCGGCTCCGCGTCAATATTTTAGAAGGGGTCCGGTACTCGGGTTTATCCACCATCGGAGTCTGGTCCTCTTCTAATTCTTCCTCTTCGCTGACCAGATCGGTGGTTGCCTGAAAAGCCAGGTTTTGCCACTCGATATAGCGTCTTCAGCCAATAGTGACATAGCCCGGCCGGCGGGGTACTTTGTCCTCGGCCAGCCACATTCCAATAATCACATCTTCATGCAAGGTGAGGGGTTTTTCAGAGATGTTGGTCACGCTTATAGAGTTGAGATGACCGCCCCCTTAACAAACGATGGTACCCAGCACTCGCCCCTTGCCAGCCATAACTTACTCCGCCGGTCGTGTGGTCGTAACATTACTTCCACCGCTTTTCCCACTGGCACCGTTACAAACTGACCTAGCTTGAGGAACTGGACGTGGGCGCCATATAAGGCCCGCCGGCCGGCCAGCTGGATCTGTACCTCGTCCGGCAACGTCAATGTTCCATGCGATAAGTCCAGCCGTATGCCGGCCGGGACCATAAAGTCCATGCCCAAAATTGCATCCTGCCCAGCCAGCTTGCCTACCCAGGCGGTAAAATAATATACCAAAGACCCAGCTAACGTAATCTTGACTCTTGTCCTTCCTTGGGTCATGTATGAACTTTCTCCAATGCCGATACATTCCTGCCGCTTCGTCTCGTCTATCTCACACCCCACCTTACGAGCAAAGGTGGTGTCCACGATAGACACTTCCGCGCCAGAGTCGAACAGCATGGTAGCTTTCTGGTTATTAATTTTCCCATCCGCCTTGGCCTGCTTGAACCATTTATCCGGCGAATGATATTTCCAATAACCTCGCGACTCGCCAGGTAACAGGTTTAACTCCATTCGCACTTCAGACCGGGAATACTCATCCGTCCGTATACTGCTCACCAGGAAAGGATCAGCCGTGCCGGCCGGGGACCGGATGACGTAATCGTCAAACTTACATGTATTGTCGGTTATCCTTTGCTTTGCTTCTTGATTATCCTCCTTACCGACATATGCATAGATACTAACACTAGACCGCTCGGCTCAAACCAGATTCCAACCTGGCGAGCGATCTAGTTTAACATATTTTCCACTCCGGGCGGCAGCATTCCAGCATGCTTGGTCGGGACGTACCACTTCTTCATCTGGTTGTAGAATTCTTCAATTGGGCACAGTCCCGCCTCATGCACCTCCCCGCAAGTCTTAAACGTGAACAGGCAGTGTTCCACCGGGTGTCCCTTCCTCTCGCACTTCTTGCACGTCAGCCACTTCCAACAGCTCCGGTCGTCATGCTTGATGGACCCACAGTGGGTGCACTTGCGCCTGGAGTAATCCTGGTCAGTTCGAGCCGGAAAACCCTTCGACTGACCGGACCCGGCTGGCAGCCTGGACGGCTGACTGGCTTCTGCCGAGAAAAGGTACCGATACTGTTCCTCCTCAGACTCGCCCCCGGATCGCTGATACTCCTCTTCCGAGCTGGTCGCGTCTGACTCTCGGGCGACCATGCGGACGGCTCGGGCCGTCCTGGTAGATGGCGGCCGGCCTCCTTGATCCGCGTTAAATCGGGACTTGAAACGGCCAGTTCCAACTGCCGCCTTGGGGCCTCGCTTCTTCGCTCTTAGGTAGGTGCGCAACGTCAATTCCAGCTCCGTGGTATTCTTCAACCGCAGTAACGCCAGCTGGTCTGCCAACTCCCGATCGTCCAACGTGCTGATGAAATGTTCCACATGTTCACAGGCGGCTTCCGACCGGCTGGCATCTTCTTTAACGGGAATATCCGCCCTCATGCCAGCGACATTTAAGCGATGGAGATACTCCAGGGGGGTCTCATCCGCTCGCTTCTTGGTGTGGAAATATTGCCGCGCCGCCGACGTTCCAGATCCGCAGTATTGTTCCTCGAACGCACCGGCCAATCCCCTCCAGTTTCCTCGGATTTCCCGGCTGAGCTGTTGGATCCAGTTTTTCGCTGGACCTTTCATCAAATCCCCAAAGATCAGGCATTACTCATAGCCCGACGTCCGGTCTCTGAGAAATGCCGACTTCGTCTTGCTCAGCCATCCTCGGGCTTGGACCTCGTCCGTGTCGCGTCCGGTGAAGTCTTTCAGCTCGGACGTGGCCAACATTCGCACCCTCGTGATCGCTCCCGAATCCGCGTCAAACGCTTGGGCCGAGGCCATATGGGCTCGGCGGGACATCCCCAGATCCAAGTCATCCGGATCGTAATGGTACTTGGCCGACTTGACGGATTCCATATCCACGTCGCTGAGAGACAGCTTCCTATTCGTTGGCCGACGTCCGGCCCGGCGACCTGCCTGGCGGCTCGGCGGGGCGGCATGGGGTTCACTCTGCTTGGACTGCACCGACTCCATGTCTTCATCACTCGGCTCCCTCGCATAGTACTGGACTGGCTCGGACGCCTGCGTTCCACGACGAGCTGGCTGGTCCGGTGACTTCGGACTGCCGCGGCTGGCGCTCAGCCGACGCTGCTCTTCCAAGTATCGCTCCATCATCGCCGAGAACATGTTTTGCAGGTGATCCGGCACCTGAGGGGCGACTTGGGGGGCGACTTGAGGGGCGGCTTGAGGGGCGGCCGGGCTGCCAGATTGACATTCCTTCTTGATCTGCCCATCCGCGTCTTCGTCTTCCTTCTTCGGTTCTGGATCCGCCGTCGCCGTCCGCCAGGCCTGTACGCTGTACTGGCCGGCGTTCTTCCGCTCGGGCGTACCCGGATCCTCACGTCCTCCAAGCCCCATGGCCGTCGCCACACGCGCTGCTCCCCTTGGGCCAAGCGTCATGCGGGTGATACCCACCGATGAATCAGATGAGTCCGCTTCCGAAGGGGCAGACTCGTACTGCGAAGAGCCTGAGTGTATCCCGGCCGGTTTGCTTGTTGCCGGCGGCGTGAACGGCGCCACTCCAGTCGTAGCTGTCATCTTCTTCGACGGCGGCGAGCAACCCACTAGCGGTACCAAGTGGTCGTGCAGGGCGCTGGACGCCTCTTTCAACTTGTCCATCTTCAGATCAAACAACTCGTTCGGATCAAACACGCCGGTGTTAATGCCGGCTTGTTTGAGTTGATCGAATAGTCCTCTAATAAGGGACACGTGGCCGTCTGAGAGAGTGGGGGGAGAGACGGGACCTTTCAATCCGCCTATGATCTTCGGCCGTGTTATTTTCAGCACCTTATCCGTCCGCAAGAACTGCCCCAACTCGTGAAGATGGAAAGCACGCTCCAAATCTATATCCGTCGATAGGCCGTCCTGCTTCTCTTCTTCTTCTTCGAAACGCGGTTTATCTTTGTGGGTCGGATAATCCAATTCCTGCCAATCCGGTCTCTTTAGGGGTAGGGGGCCAGATCGCGACTTGGTCCCGATCCGGCCGGCTTCCCACTCCGGTCGTATCCGACTTCCGCTTTTTCTTCCTTGATTTTTCTTTTATATCCATAATATGCATTTGTTCGTTAGGATCATGGTCGGAACCATGATCCTTCCTCGGACTATGGCGACTTGCACCATAGTCCGATCCGGCTCCATCCGTGTAGCGGCCGGCACTACAGTAAGTAGTACCGTAATCCGCCCCCGGTGGAGCCTCTAGGGAAGTAACTTCTTCTTTAATGTCAACCTCGAACTCCCCCAACCCGAGGCGACCATCGCATCCTTCCATCTTCAGCAGCATTGGGGGCGATATGCCTTCCCCCAATGCACCCGACACAACATCATCAACAAATTTGACAGGTTTGGGTCTTTCGCCCGCTAGGGACTCGCGGTGATATCCAGGGTCACCAAGAGATCCGGGCACGCGCACCATTATGGTGTAGTCGCTCTCAGAAAATCTTCCTGAGACGCGAACACCCACGGGGGTCCCAGACGACTGACTATCGGAGGGGGTACTCCGTCCATCCGAGTCACGATCCGATCCGGCTTCCGGTCGGTTGGATCGGTCGCTTCCATCCGCTTGATCGCGACTGCTCGAATGTTGCATGTTGAAAGCTCACCTTGTGTACCCGTCAGTACTGGGTGCTTAGCTCTCCTGGTGGCCCCTAGGGCGAAAAGTGTAGATCCGTCCAATAGGGAGATGAGGGTTAGGACTAGGGGTAGCTCCTGGGCGGAAATCGTCACCGGGGAGCTCGTTGGGTAATATACTTGAACTTTGTATAGTGCCGGCTGGGCCGAGAATAATCAATCGGCCACTTAAACCAATAAGACACTTGAAGTTTATAGTGCCGGCTGGACCGAGAATAATCAATCGGCCAGCTAAACCAATAACAATGAAGGGCGAATCCAAATGTGTATGTAAAGTAGATATAACTCCACACTCTTCCACAGAAGGCCAAAATGTCACTACTTAATACCGTGTTCAAAACACGGGCGACTTGAGGTGAGTATACGAAGTCGCCGCGACTCCCGGTCAGGGGACTTCCGGTGGGTTAACTTAACCTTCCCCGGGCAAACCAATAACAGCAAGAAGGGACCTTGTTAGCCCTCTGCCGTGAACCAATGAAAGCGACTTGCGTCTAAGAAAGCGAAACGTATACTGATTTATCCTATATCCAATACTCCCTTTGTGTAACCTACCCCAAATAACACGGCTGACCAGTCATGTACCTCACCCAAAGTAACCCGGCTAACTCCGACTTTGTGTGCCCGCCTGGCCGGTACACCAACCCCAGATGGTACCAACCCGGCTGGTACACCGAGCCCATCTGGTACCAGTCCGAATAGTACATTGTACCCGACCGGCTCGGCCGGATGGCCATCCATCCGAGCCCCTCAGCCGCTGGCGCTAGCAATTCCTCGGCAGCTTCTCATCCGATCCGGGTGCCTCCTTCATCCACTAGAACAATCATCTTCTTTCAGGCTCCTTTCACTCATACTTTCTGAATTAGCCCGTCGCCGATCTGCCACCCGGCCGTCCAACATCCGTGCCCTCCCGTCCGCTTAGCCCGCCTGTTCGACTATCCACGCCCCTTGTCATGTCTGCCAGCCTGATTTCCAGCCTGGTGTCGCCCGGCCGCTTGTAGGCATCCTCAGCGACGGCTATCCGGGGCCCGCGCCCTTGGTCCGTATTTCCGCCAATCAGAATGCGCCCTTTGGAAAGTACTTTGCATTACTATATAAGTCACTTTACCACAAAGGTATTAGAAGTATCACCTCTTCCAATGTATTTTCTAGATCCCATCTACATGTACAAGGTAGTACGGCGATGGTCACGAGAGCAGCACTAACAATTTTGGCCATCGCACGCATCACGTTGACATCAGTGCCGCTGACTGTCATGAACTCGATTGCTCGTAAGCCTCAGATCTTTGTCCGCTTTTCCAAAATATTTATGATTCCTTATGTCCGACAACTACATAGTTCGATGGAACTATGCTGGTGGGAGGAACGTCTGCCAAATTCATCAGCTATATACAACAAACTGGTACTGGTGATTCTTTATCACCTTGATAAAGAATCGCCAGTACCAGTTGTTATCAACAATTACTTGTTTTTTAATACTACAAAAATACCCGGATCAGAGTGCACATCATTCTTGCTGACTATATTGCCAGAAACGGTTATCTTGCTAGCTGCAAATATACACTTCTTTAAGTTCGTATAGAATTTGTAAATAATTGTGAGTACTTGGCGATCGTATGACCGATGCACTATAATATTGAGCAACCTGCCTTTTGGATGAAGACGTCATCGATGTGTGAAAGTGCAAGATAAACCACCGGTTGCAGCACACCTGCTGAAGAACTGGGGATTTGACTTGTTCGGGTAGTAGATGATAATCTTGATCTCATCAATTCCGGGTCCAGCTCTTTGGCGATCAAGAAAAAATATCCACCAGGTCACCTACGAACTGCATCTCTAGGGCTATTGAGGCCCTGTTAAGTCGCTCGATGTCTTCCTTTAAGTAGCCTGGTCCATTAAAATACGCTGTGCCCTTTCCTTATCTTTTCCTTTTGTAAATTAAACCCGTTCCTTGCAGGTATGCTTAATTGAGTTTGATCGACAGCCATCTAATAACGCATTGGCGTCCTCGGGATAATATACGCTCCTGGTGGATGCTATAAAGCTAGCGCGATGTATGACACGTGTCATGCTTCATTCAGATCCAAACTCATCCTTTTGTCGATTTTTCACAAATGCTTTATACCGCCAATATGTAAAGATTTACTCCCATTACTTGAAAGAGCCAGATCGGATAAAGCAAATTCTGGTCCTGATCTTAGAGCGAACTGTGAGAATCTCTTTCTCGAGCGCGCAAAAAAAGATAGTATATGAGAGGTCGAATTACACGAAGTGGTGGAGTAATTGTCCTCTTTGCTTTTTGAGATTGAAATGTATCCGAAATAATCAGCAAATGAAGATTTACAAATGTAGACAATAGAATTTATCCCGGCGCGTGTCTATTATTTAGCTAAACGAAAAAGATTCATATTTTGCGAATTCATCAAGCAATCGAAATTACTCACTATATGCGAGTGTGGCCTACTGGAAACAGAAGGGACATAACGCCGCGTGCTCAATACTCAAAATACACGCTTGTGCGTAGAGGCCGTCTTGGTATATAGTGTTTATTTAGTCCATCATTGTAAAGTCACTCATCAGTTGGTAATCCTTACCTGTAAAAGTCCAATGGGCTTTTACAAATAGGAAATGATGCAAAATACGGGTTTATTGCCTAGTGCTTTAAAATTGCCCGTTAGCCGAAGCGGAGTGATTACCGTGAAAGCGTTTGCTGATTTACCATCTAATGATTATTAATATTATAAACTTTTAAGAAGTAGGCAGTGATGGTTATGTCAGTAAGAAACTGAACCGTCACGACATATGAGGACTCGTAAAGGCATTAGAAGTATCACCTCTTCCAATGTATTTTCTAGATCCCATCTACATGTACAAGGTAGTACGGCGATGGTCACGAGAGCAGCACTAACAATTTTGGCCATCGCACGCATCACGTTGGCATCAGTGCCGCTGACTGTCATGAACTCGATTGCTCGTAAGCTTCAGATCTTTGTCCGCTTTTCCAAAATATTTATGATTCCTTATGTCCGACAACTACATAGTTCGACGGTACTATGATGGCGGGAGGAACGTCTGCCAAATTCATCAGCTATATACAACAAACTGGTACTGGCGATTCTTTATCACCTTGATAAAGAATCGCCAGTACCAGTTGTTATCAACAATTACTTGTTTTTTAATACAACAAAAATACCCGGATCAGAGTGCACATCATTCTTGCTGACTATATTGTCAGGAACGGTTATCTTGATATACACTTCTTTAAGTTCGTATAGAATTTATAAATAATTGTGAGTACTTGGCGATCGTATGACCGATGCACTATAATATTGAGCAACCTGCCTTTTGGATGAAGACGTCATCGATGTGTGAAAGTGCAAGATAAAGCACCGGTTGCAACACACCTGCTGAAGAACTGCGGGTTTGACTTGTTCGGGTAGTAGATGATAATCTTGATCTCATCAATTCCGGGTCCAGCTCTTTGGCGATCAAGAAAAAATATCCACCAGGTCACCTACGAACTGCATCTCTAGGGCTATTGAGGCCCTGTTAAGTCGCTCGATGTCTTCCTTTAAGTAGCCTGGTCCATTAAAATACGCTGTGCCCTTTCCTTATCTTTTCCTTTTGTAAATTAAACCCGTTCCTAGCAGGTATGCTTAATTGAGTTTGATCGACAGCCATCTAATAACGCATTGGCGTCCTCGGGATAATATACGCTCCTGGTGGATGCTATAAAGCTAGCGCGATGTATGACACGTGTCATGCTTCATTCAGATCCAAACTCATCCTTTTGTCGATTTTTCACAAATGCTTTATACCGCCAATATGTAAAGATTTACTCCCATTACTTGAAAGAGCCAGATCGGATAAAGCAAATTCTGGTCCTGATCTTAGAGCGAACTGTGAGAATCTCTTTCTCGAGCGCGCAAAAAAAGATAGTATATGAGAGGTCGAATTACACCAAGTGGTGGAGTAATTGTCCTCTTTGCTATTTGAGATTGAAATGTATCCGAAATAATCAGCAAATGAAGATATACAAATGTAAACAATAGAATTTATCCCGGCACGTGTCTATTATTTAGCTAAACAAAAAGATTCATATTTTTGCGAATTCATCAAGCAATCGAAATTACTCACTATATGCGAGTGTGGCCTACTGGAAACAGAAGGGACATAACGCCGCGTGCTCAATACTCAAAATACACGCTTGTGCGTAGAGGCCGTCTTGGTATATAGTGTTTATTTAGTCCATCATTGTAAAGTCACTCATCAGTTGGTAATCCTTACCTGTAAAAGTCCAATGGGCTTTTACAAATAGGAAATGATGCAAAATACGGGTTTATTGCCTAGTGCTTTAAAATTGCCCGTTAGCCGAAGCGGAGTGATTACCGTGAAAGCGTTTGCTGATTTACCATCTAATAATTATTAATAGGGACCCACTAGGTGCACACCCCCTTTTTGATACGTGCACACCCCCTGTACCGTAAAATAGGTACAACGTACAAAGTCATTAGCAGAGCAGCTGTATTTGGCGGGGGCTTCCTGCAACTCGATCCCGCTAATATCTGAAGACGCCTTGATAAGTTAGAAGAGATCGTAAGAAAAATTGATACAGGCTAAGAAAACTTAGCTGATGCATAATCATTACATTTTTGAACACTTTTCTACTTGTATAAATTTTTGATAACTCTGGCACTAAAATTCTTCCAATATAGATTTAGGCAGCCTCTAGAGCTGCGACTAGCCTGCGCATTACTACTTGTGTGCTGGTCGAAAACTGATTCGGCGTTACAGAAGTTATTATTCTTTGACAGCTTATCATCAATCCTTTAAATAAGGTCCGTATTCGGAACACTTTTTCTGTCACAATTAAGATCGCCCGGACGCAATCGTTTAAACTATAGATAGGAACACGACAAGATCGTCCGACTTAAAAGTTTTTTTCTCAATACGGAAAAGCCCAGGCTGTTGGTGGCTCTCTCTTGGTTCAGAATTACTGGTAGCTAGATGGCTTGCATATATTGCAAGACCAGCCAGCAATCTATTATAAAGCAAAATACATAAGGAGCCCATAATAATTCCATCTTCCAATTATTTTTTCTCCAGAACCAGATGCAGTTGAACCAAATCTAAGTTCAATTTTTAAACTAAAAAGTAAGCATAGTTAGGCTTGCGCCAAAAGCAGATTTACCTCCTAAAACCATAACCCAAATAGTTGCTGCAATCTTGCTTTATAATTGACGAGAATGCTACTAAACAAAACTGATTTAGCTGGCCCAAAATATCTAGTAATTTAATTATAACAAACATTTGTTCTACCTACTTTATGGTACAGGGGGTGTGCACGTATCAAAAAGGGGGTGTGCACCTAGTGGGTCCCAAAAAATATCGTCAAGTATCAACTGTTTAAACGGTTGTTTTTTATATATTATAATTCGACTTTTGGTGGGTTTTCGTAGGACACCGCACCCACCATAAGAACCATTCATAGGACTCATGCAGAGCCCTTGTGAAGTCAAGCATGTCGGAATGAAATTCGCGTCAGGAAACGCCCTGGTGGATATTCTCTCCCAGGCACGATCATGGCACTTATGGGGTATTCAGGTGCTGGAAAGACCACCCTCATGAATGTCATTGCTGGGCGCAAGACGGGAGGCAAAATCACGAGACAGATCCTGCTTAATGGCTACCCTGCGACTGACCTCGCTACTCGACAATCCACTGGGTATTGCGAACAAGTGGACATTCATTCCGAATCGGCAACATCCCGGGAAGCGCTGACATTTAGTGCTTTCCTTCGTCAGGGTGTTGACGTCCCCGACAGCTCCAAATATGACTAGTGAATGAATGTCTGGATCTACTGGACTTGCACCCAATCGCGGACCAAATCACTCGAGGCAGGCAGCTCGGTGAAGCAAAATGAAACGACTGACCATTGGCGTCGAATTAGCGGTACAACCTAGTGTCTTGTTCCTCGATGAACCCAGAAGTGGATTAAATGCAAGGTCTGCCAAGCTTATTATGGATGGCGTACGCAAAGTGGCGAATACTGGTATCCACTGACGTCTTTAGCGTGTTTGACTGCTTATTGCTTTTAAAACGTGGTGGCGAAACGGTGTTTGCGGGTAAGATGGGCAAAAGTGCGTGTGAAATGATTTCGTACTCTTGAGACCATTGAAGAAGTGACAAAGCTGGACGAAAACTACAACCCGGCGACGTGGATGCTGGAAGTAATTGGAGCCGGCGTAGGCAACAGCAACGGGGATCAGACGGATTTCGTGCGAGTTTTTCAAGCTAGCAAGCAGTTCCAGACTCTACAGGCAAACCTGGACCGCGATGGGGTTACTCGACCGTCCCCTGACTTTCCGGAAACTGACCTACCCGGACAAACGTGCTGCTACGGAGCTGACCCAGGCCAAGTTTTTTATTGTCAAGACACGTGACTTTATTGGCTTTAGGTGGAAAGAGTATGAACGCGCAACAAGCGCTACAACGTGATATACCTGATATGATTGTAGCAACACCTGGTCGCGTTGTGGCACACTTGGAAGCTGGCAATCTGACGCTGAAAGAGTCGATCCAGACAGTCGTCATTGATGAAGCAGACTTGATATTATCGTTTGGATATGCTAAAGATATTCGTACGGTTTTAATGCGCTACCTACAGCATACCAGACATTTTGCATGTCAGCAACGTTAAGTCCCGAGCTTGAGAAGCTGAAGCGCTCAGTACTGCATAATCCTGGTGTTGTAAAACTAGACGAAGGAGCTACAGATGGATATCTTCAGCAGTTCTATTTGTCGGTGAAGGCTATTATTGACAAGGATTTGATGCTGTATGCGTTGTTGCGACTTCTAAGTGGAAAAGTGATCTTCTTTGTCAGCTCAACAGATGCAGCGTACCGGCTTAAGCTTTTTCTTTGAGCAGTTTGTTATTAAAAGCGCAGTCCTCAATGCCAAACTGCCGCACAGTTCACGCCAGCACATTATTGAAGAGTTGAATCGTGGCAACTTTGACTACCTCATAGCAACGGACGACAGCTTAGAAGAGGACAAATCCGCTTTATCCACATTGGACCGCTATTCCTTTTTGAAATACGGTTGCTTAAAAATAACGTTTAAACAGCTGATACTTGACGATATCTTTTTTTACCATACCGGTATTTGTTTGGTCACCTACGTACACTTGTGGTCACGCTTTGGCCACCTACGTACACTTGTGGCCACCCTTATCTACGAACTATATGTCTGTAGCCACCTAGATGTAAAAACCCGTCAAAATTATCGCTAGTCGGAGGTACTTGACCCCTTGCAAAACCAGGACATGGACCCCTCTAATTTAGTGGGGTGTACATTCTTTTACCGTAAAACCGGTGTTATATCCGACACGGGAGGAA
>MIQA02023295.1:0-37698 GCA_001887855.2 Sclerospora graminicola
AGGCAACAGATCAGACGAGTGCGTCTGATCTTGCAGCTGTGTCCGTCGAGACGATCAACGTCTTGACGCATACAGAGACTGGATAAGCTACCCAGTCTCTCACACTTGAAAATCCTCCGAACTTAAGTTCAGAGGTGATGGCCCTTTCTAGCTGGAAGAAGTTCGTAAAGAACTTGCGCAATGATCAGATCGAACAGATCTGCGTCATTGTCGCATCTAATGAGGTTGTGGATATTCGTGAACGAATATCCACTTTGCAATTAGAAGGCATTGGGAACGAACTCGTTCCCAATGAGCAAACCAAAGTTCAGCGCTTTGAAGCGCAGAGCTGGGAGTCGCTTAAGGCGACTTCTCCGTACTACGAGGTACTTTGGGAATACGCTGACGTATTCCCAGAAGAAGTACCTTGTGAGCTCCCTAAAGATAAGGGAACTAGGCACGAAGTACTGTGTCACGCGGCAATGGCCATTGCCGCGTGACCAGGTCAAAGCGATCGACGAGTTCTTTGAAACTCGTCGTAAGGCGGGACATGTGCGGGAGTCTACCTCACCGCACTCCAGTCCCACCTTCTGTGTGAAGAGATCCTATGGTGGGTGGAGAATCGTTCATGCTTTCAATAAGCTGAACGCAGCCACGGTACCGGCGCAGACGCCGATACCGCGGAAAGATGTCATCATTGATGGCATGAGCGGGAGCACCGTTTTCAGTGCTCTCGATTTGAGGGATGGTTTCTACCAAATCCTCATGCGTGAGAAGGATATCCCTCTCACGGCTGTAAGCACCCCAAGCGGTATGCTTTGGGAGTGGCTTGTGATGCCGCAGGGGCTTCGAAATGCCCCTGCCACCTTCAATAGATGCGTCACGCATCTATTGCGCCCGGTGCGAGAATTCGCACCGAGCTACTTCGACGACGTGTTCATCCATAGTAAGGCTGAACATGGTAAGACTGATGTAGATGTTCATAAAGAACATCTACGTCAGGTGTTAGAGCTTTTGCGCAAGCACAAGCTCTATGCAAACTTGAAGAAGTGCACCTTTGGTGCACCTGAGATACCCGTTCTTGGCTGCTTTGTAGGCAAGAACGGAGTGCGCCCTGATCCGGAAAAGATCAGGGTGTTCGTTGAATGGCCTACGCCAAACAACGTCAAGGAACTTCGAAAGTTCGTTGGGTTGGCGACATACTTGCACAAATATTCGTGCAATTATGCCGGTTTAATTCGACCTCTTTCTCAATTACTTAAGAAAGATGTCGAACGGCACTGGGATACCCAGTGCCAAGATGCATTTGATGCAGTCAAGCGTAGCTTGACTGAAGCTCCCGTCTTGGCAATAGCCGATAACGAGCGACCGTTTCACGTCGTTTGCGACGCGAGCGATTTCGCCATCGGCTGTGCCTTGATGCAGCGCGATCACGATGATCGTGATCGCGTGATATTTTATCAATCGCGTCAGTTGCGCCCAGCCGAGCGCAACTATCCAGTGCATGACAAGGAACTCCTTGCCATGAAGTATGCACTGGCAAAGTTTCGGATCTATCTCTTAGGAGATAGACCCTTTGTGGTTTACACGGACCATGCGTCGTTACACACGGCCGTGAATTCACCACACATCTCTCAAAGAATGGTACGTTGGCAGTCATTCTTTGCTTAATACAACTTCACGGTTGAGTATAAATCGGGAAAGTTGAATGTGATAGCGGATGCGCTATCACGACGCCCCGATTACGAGACGAAACCGTCTGTAACGGAGGCAACCAGTGCAAACGCAATACGTTGCACTGCTCTGTCGTCGTCACTCGTACGACAGGTACGTCAAGCGTACGAAACAGACGAGGAAACTCGTCTGCTGGTTAATTTAGTAATCAATCTGATCGGAAGCGCAAGGAACTTCCAGAGTTCCTTCGCGCTTGCGTGCATCGTTATCGATTGAACGATGGTCTGTTGCTTTATAGCACAGACCAAGATGATGTTAGTCGCATCGTCGTTCCAAACGACGATGATCTCAAACATCAAATATTGGTTGAGTACCATGATGCACCGATTTCGGGGCATCAAGGTCGAGAGAAGACGTATGCTTCTCTCGCACGCGATTTCTACTGGCGTAACCAATATAAATGGGTACGCAAGTACGTACGCGCTTGCGAGATATGCCAGCGCGTCAAGCCTGCGCACTCTGCGCAGGCTCCCCTCCAATCTCTGCCGGTTCCGACAGAGTGTTGGAAGTCCATTTCCATGGACTTTATCTTTGGTCTCCCGGCTGATCACAGTCGGAAAACAGGCATAGTGGTCTTTGTAGACCGCTTCAGTAAGATGGTTCATCTTGCTGCAGTGTCAGCGAATGTCACCGCTGCGCAAACGGCACGGATATTCGTTGACACGGTATTCCGTTTACATGGAATGCCGGAAAACATAATCTCGGATCAAGATCCGAGATTCACAGGACGCTTCTGGCAAGAAACGTTCTCATTATTGGGCACGCAGTTGAAAATATCAACTGCGGACCATCCGGAAACGGATAGGCAAACTGAACGCGTTAACCGCGTTTTCGGAGACATGCTGCGTTCATACGCGCATGCCTTCGAGCAGTGGAGTGACTATCTGCCACTCACTGAGTTTGCAATAAATTACTCGGTGCATGCTTCTACCAAGCATACACCGTTCTACGTGAATGCCTTAAGGCATCCACGAACCCCAGCTTTACTTGGCGGTACGCCAAATCTAAGTGGGGGAGGGACCCGCTCAAATTTCGAGCGAGTCGATGCGCAAGTTGCAGTTGCAACTTGCGAAGAAACTGATGAGTCTTCTACTGTTACCACAGAAGAAACTCAAGCAGCTTCAGAAACTAAAGCTGCTTATGCGGAATATGTGTCGGCAGCAATGGCTGCAGACAATGAAAACAACCCATCTACTGCCAATAAAGCAGTAGATGAATTCGTATTACAGCGCCAAGCTGTAATACGCTATGTAAAAGATGCACCTGCTTCCGCTTTTGACAAGCAGAAGCAAAATGCAGACAAAAATGGAAGGAAAACAAAAATTCCTTTCAAAAAGGTGAATTAGTTATATTATCAACAACTAATTTGCCTACACATGCAATCAGCAACTTCCCTACACGGAAGTTGCTCCCTAAGTTCATTGGACCTTTCAAGGTCCAAAGCGTTAAGGGGAATGCCTATACATTAGACATTCCCGCGGCCATGCGCCTTCACCCAACGTTTTACGTTGGGAGGCTCAAGCCGTATCGATCGTCTACGTCTTCGGACGAGACGCATCGCCACGGCGAATGCCATGCTTCTTCAAGTCTCCCAAGAGAGACTTGTAATCGGTCTCCAACAGATTGTGGGAAGTCTGGAGAGTCTCCATCTCCGACTTTAGTCGATCAATCTCGACCAGCAGAAGATCATTCTTCTGCTGCATTACGAGATGCGCGCTCAAAATGTCGCGAATCTCGTCTCGATGAGTACGATACGTCTTCATCGAGTGCGACATGTCGGCGCTCAGGGCGTTACAGTGCCTCTCGAGCTTGCGGAGCTGGTAACCATGCTCCGCAACAACAACGCCGAGGGAATTACCAACCCCCGCCGCCCCTGATTGATAATCAGGGGAATAAGCGTTATATTCTCGAGCGCTTGCTATCGAAGCGCTCGGTTCCCTATAAGAAGGGGCAGCGTACCGAGTACCTGGTACGCTGGTTGGGATATTCCCAAGAGTTTGACTCTTGGGAACCGATTGAGGTGCTAAGGGCGGACGCCCCTGACCTCCTGCAGGAGTTTGAGAAGGATACTTCTCCTCAAACTCAAAAGAAGCATCAACACTAGGTGTTGATGGCTGCAAAGCATCGGTACTAGGTGCCGATGCATTAAGAGCATCAATGAGGCTCTTAACACTAGCGGGTACTGAGTAATCTCGGTACCCTCTTAGCTCCTTTTCAGTTAGACGAGGAGCTCCCTTGGGACAACAAGGGCAAGTCATGTGAGAAGGAACTCCGCAAGAGAGTCCTTCTCTAATGCAAGTAAAATGGATAAACTTCATTTTACCTGAGCGTGAGTGCTTTAAGAAGCGCTCGCGGTTTACGTGAATTTTGCTCACGTAATCGTCGGGACCTTTGTTGTAATTTTCAACAAAGGCATTCCAACTTTGAGTAAGGGCGTCTTTATCGTCCCTATTCTTGCGCGACCCTTTCCGGTTCGTATAATAACGAGCCTGATAGAAAAGGTCGATAAAGTACCGACGTCTATCGTCGGTACTACGATCAAAGTGATGATTGCGAAGGTCTTCGCAATCATCAAGCGCGTTGATGTCAAACAACGGGTATTGACAATCGCGCTTGGTGTGCCCACCACTTTCGGGCACAAGTGTCCATGCTGGGGTCCAAAACCCCACTTTGTACGGAACATGGCGTTCCGTACAACATGGTGAATCAGAAGCAGCGTAAGCCGCTTCTGCGCGTTGTTTCTTGGCAGGTGGAGCACCACCTGCCACCTCAAAGTCGTCGTCGTCGCTACGACCAGGCGAATGACGAGGACCAGGAGGAGCTTTACGCTCCTCATACCACCGTTTGACGGAGTTGTCGCTGTCGTAATCGACGGCGTCAGACTCTACTTCGCCATCACTTAACGGCGAAGCAATTCTAGCGGGCTTAAGCTCGCTAGAATCGTTGGCAGGGACGGTATCGTCCTCGCCCTCTTCCTCGGAGTCAGATGACTCTCCGAAGAGGTCATTAGGCTTCTTCTTGGCCACCCGCCTTGCGGCAGGTGGAGGCATGGAAGATGTTGCATTAGCGACATCTTCCCGTCCTCTTTTAGACACTGCTTCTGCAGCGTCTACTACGAGAGACAATGGGTCTCTCGGCTTACTCTTCGACGCTACATTAGTAGCGTCGGCATGCGAAGTTGACACCTCTGCACGTGATGCAGAGGTGGGAGCTGCTTTAGCAGTATCGGCAGCGCCCTTAAGAGCGCCGCCGCGTTTTCCGACCATTTATTTTCTTTTGGTCGTTGATGGTTAATAGCAAAATATCGTTATGACCAACAAGTGCCACCATTCGATTGGCCAATATTATTTCATATTATTGGCCAACCAACTTGAGTGGGGGGGTGATATAATGGGGTGCCTTTACATAAGTGATATTTAAGTAGAAATATCACAGTTCAATTTCATACTTAATGTCTGAAATGCGAATATTGGATTATAAGTTGTTATAATCCATCTTGAGAACAGATTCTGATATAATTATCGAATCTAACAAGTAATCTAATGATAAAGATATCATTAGATCAGCTTTATACACCAACTTATAAATTAGTCTGGCACAGACTATTTCTGAACATCCCTTAATTAGTCTGTGTTCATTAATAGTCTGACACAGACTATTTAAGGTAGCACAGCTCAAAACTTCAGGTTCGAAATTAGTCTGGCACAGACTAAGGGCCTGTTCGGCAACGCCCAATATACGATTTTCTGCACCTTTTCTTAACCCAATGTCGATATGCTATTTTGTCAAAAATCGCGGAGTGTTCGGCACGCGATATTTGGGTCCAGATATGCTATTTGAAAAATCGCCGAATTCGGCGATTTTAAAACGCAATGTCGATGTTGGAGGGGTACTGAATATTTTTAGTGACTATACAAATTTTGTTTGTAATTCTACAGAGTGAGCAAAAGCATGTATCTGTATGTAGGCCTTACAAAATTGTGGCATTCATGCTGTTTGCGATCACCAGGCCCAATTTTCACAAAAACCTGTCTGGTTAGCTAGAGTTTATACTCGCCCAGCGTCCTTGTGCTGCCTTATTCCAATAGCAAGGACAATGTAACATGGTATTCGGTACAGTATGAGAAAAGTTTACTGTTATATTCTATATATTCCCTATATTCCCAGTCCTGATTTAGCTGCAAAGCCCACTCAACCCGGCGCCGGTTGAGGTAGGATCTTGACTACCCAGAACAAGTCGATTTTAAGTAGGAAGTTGGAAATGATAGACCCCGGGGATACACCTGGGGGAGAGGAGATGGATATTAAATTACGGAGTCAGAATGAGGCTCACCACAAACAAGTAGTGTTTGTCACGTCAGAGGGGCTGACAGACGTGCAAATTGACGAAGTTGTGTTAGAATCGCAGCAGAGTAGGGAGGCGGAAGAGGATCGAGAGCGCACGGAGAAGTTTTTGTGCGAAGAAAGGGAGCGTGCCTCCCTAATAGCCAGGGAGGACTCCCCCGAGGAAAACAAACCGGAGCAGGGCGATACAGAAGACTGTAATCAAACGGAAGATATAAGTCCAGAGGATACAGAGATGATGGAAAATAGTGAGCAGACAAAGGCAGAAACCCGAGTCATCACACCGGAATCACTGGCAGAAGTCCTAGCGCAAGCATTAGCTGATGCAACACAAAAGAGACCGCGGCTGCAAACATGGCATGATCTCATGAAGCAGTTGTTTGAGATGGTTTTTAGCCTCACACCTACGGACAAAGAAGAGAAGCGGTTTGCAGACACCCAACTGCCGAAGATAACAGCGAGGGAACAAGAAAGATTGATCGATCTGTTTGAGTTAGTTGTCTTGCAACAAAAGCAAGAATGGACAATATGGAAACAGAAGGTCCAAGAGGCGTGTAGCATTTTTGTCAGGACAAAGCAATCTTTGGAAAACGTTCTGGCTAAACTCATTGGAAAAATCAAGATGGAGGTGGCTTCAAAAACCGATGGATTCTTAACATATTGGATTTATAAAGTAATTGGGGAGAAGGAAGGATAACCACAACGTCTGACGTACAAGGAGGATTTCTTGTTTAACAAGGCGCACTACAAGCAGGAAGAAATTAACATACTCTATAAGGTATGCAAACGGGAAGAGGCACAAGGACTGGATGGAAGAGTGCGAACAGGCAGAGGACAAGAGTTGAGAATCGTCAAAGGGCTTGCGGAAGGTCGATCGTTGCAAGATACTTGCCGCCGTTTTTATGGAATATAATGACAAACGCTCAAAGGCTGCGGTTAATCCTGACCATTAGAATGCAAGTAGAAGGATGCTTAAGCATGGATATGAAAGGAGAAATGCCGATCAAGGGTGTTTTACAAAGAACAAAGAGTATTCAAGAAAGTATAGCGATGGCAGCGACTGCGCATGGGATAACGCAAGGTAAATTGTGGGAAATGTTAGCGAAGGTAAAAGGAATTAGCTACGACTGCTCAAATCATCGATTAAATTTTCATTTTTATACGCGGGAGGCGGCAATAAATTTTGATAAGGTGGAAGTGCCCTATCACAAACACATGCATCGCCTAACCAATGAACATGCACCGGAACACGAGGACATCGATGATTCAGTGTGGAAGCGACAGGGGTATCACTCAAGAAAAATTATCGGGACACAACAAGTCTATACATTATTACTTAGGAATGTTTCTCGAAATATCGACATTCTCAAATTAAATGCTTTCCTCGAGGCCCAGGTGAAAAACGCCATTCCGCCTACAGGAAATGGATCAGGGAGGGCCATTAGCAGCGTCGTCTCTGGACTGGGAACTGAGGATTGCGGCGGGAGGGTGTCCAAAAGCGCTAGAAGGTATCCGACGAATATCATAATGTTGTTAGTCGAACACCCCGTGACTAGAGGACGAAGGCATTGTCTACGGTGCGGGGAGGTCGGACATCAGATGCGGGGGTGTCCGACGAAAAACCATTACGAGAAGAGCATTGTATATGGGTGTCGGTGGAGGAAGTAAATCTGATTACTGTCCCACCACCGACTTTTGCTAGCATGGAAGACCTACTCCAAGAAGTCACTGATTTCTATGAAGCACAACATAAGGGGAAAGACAAGGAATCCACATCGGTCAGTATCAAAGAGAGTGCAATGCCCACCACAAACTCACAAGAGGTGGCCTTAAAAACCGCGAGACCAGAGGAGGCAGAGGGGAGACGACGGAAGCACACGGCCTCCAGAAGGAGACGAAACACGAGGAAGCGGCAAAAACCCCAATCGAGCAAACAGCAGACTGGGTCGAAGTCAAAAACAAAAAGAAAAAATCAACAGAAAAAAGTGGAATAGCTATAGGAATGCATGTAAAAAATTCAGGTATAGATAAAGATAGAGTAACTGAATGTAGGGAGGAGGGGAGACTAGACGGGGTGAAAACTAACGAACACCAAGGGAGAAGAACGGGAACTACCACAAAACAGGACCAAACCAAGGTACATCCAGAGCCGGAACAGGAACCAGAAGAGCAGTCAGACGAAACAAGAACAAAATGAGCTGAGGTACCACCAAAAGCACAATGGACGGACACAAAATCGAGAGAAAAAGGAGGGACGGCAAAGGACAAACAGATTGAGAATACGGAACTTCAAATTCAAGAAGCAGAGGCGAAGAAAAGCATAAAGGAACTAGTAGCACAAACGAACAGGATTTTGGGCCCGTTATCCTGTTTCACGTGGAAATCAGAGGGCATAGATGAGACGCGGAAATGGAACCTTCCGGACGCGATGATTATGATGGGGCTGCAGTTAGTGCACACTCCGGCAACAGGAAATTGCCAAGCATATGGTGTGGTACAGGCGTTGATGAACTCGAATTTAGTAGACGACATCAAGACATTAGAGCAGGGCGCGAAGAGCATCAAAGAAGGATGTGTAGCACGGGCGAAAATGGAATTTGGGATTAAGTTTCCACCTGGGGTTAGGAAACAGACACTGCGAAGTCTAGGGAGGGGTTATTATAAAATGTCAGCCCAAACTACAGAGCAAGAGTTTCGTAAGTATTTAGAGGCATATAGGGCAAGTGCTTTGGAAGTGAGTAAGGTCATAGGGGCAGAAACATGGGGAAGCAATGACACGCTGAGAAGTATAGGTACGTTCCTCCAACGCGGCATTTTTGTGATCAGTAGGGATGCAGATTCAGCGACCTTAGGAGCAATACACTACGCACCTGAAAAATAAGAAGAGGAAGTACGCCACGTGTGGGGAATTCCCGATTACGATTGGCAGCTGTATTCAACGGGTCACGACTTTAAAGGAACAAGCTGGAACTGATACTACTAAACTACCGATTGTACTCCATTTCCAACAAGCACATTATCAGGCATATGTGCATGGCTGGAGACGGGAAGGAGTAGACAAGACATCACAACAAGAACAAGACGTAGACACCAACAAACACGCTGGTAACATGTTATGAAGGACCAGTAAAAGGTAATATACAGGGCAAGGGCACTGAAGGGGAGCATACATCAATAAATGAGGGGACACCAAGAAGTAATAAAACAGGGGACCTAGTCTGTCATGCGCGGAGAAGAGCGGATTCAGAAATACATCACGTGTTCCGATGGCAGATGGATACACTAATTCGACAAGGCTCACAACCGGCAAGAATTTTACTGAACTTTCTACATACTAAAGTAACTTGGAGATCAGAGGACGAACAAGTTCGGCTGTTAGAGGCGGACCTTACTGAAAGCCTCACACGGGCGCAGGTAGCCCATTATTTCGACGTACCTGAGATGGAGCTGGTTCTGTGGTACAATCACTTGAGAGGGGTAGCTATTAGAGGCAGGACAAGATTCTGTTACCAGTCAGTCGGGGGAGGACAGTCAAGTTTCATAGTATTTGGATAATGCTGACACACACGCGAAAGACCAGTGAAACCAAAGAAGCAAAAGAAGCGTACAGGAGATGGGTGGATAGGAGATTTGGAAGAACAGACCCAGAACAGCAGTAACCCAGGCCCAAGTAAATCAGTAACACGAGAATTATACGATGAACTGACAGTGGTAAGTCAAGAAGGTAAGACAACACTGGTGGATGACATAGGATGGAGGAAGGCCTGGAACGAAATGGCGGAAGCATGGAGGATACAACAAGGCGCAGTCGTCCCAAAAGTTGAAGCATCGACAGACAAGTGGACAAAAGCGCTAGAAGCGAACAGGGACGCGATCATACACCTGATCGGGCGCTTCACGCACCCCCACAAGCTGTTGGAACTATTTCATCAATATGTCTATGTTATTCTAGCCCGAGACTGGAGAAAACAGTGCTGGGAGGATCTGATATCACTAGGGAAGCGAGACAAAATATCCCCAGTAGTGGCGAGCGAGTTCAAGGAGTGGGAAGAACGGGCGCACATATTACAAAACGAAAAACAGAAGGAAAAGGTAAGAAATAGTGATAATGAATGGGCGAAACTACGACGAGCGGCATATGGCCAAAATGCGTTGGTGAAGCTATGAACCCCCAAAAGGAGGCATCAGGTAAGTAAAATTCTGATTCTAGCCGACATTTATGGAGCAACAATTGCACTTATGCTCGGACAAGACGCAGCTTTAGACGATACCATAGTGGCCAAGTTAAAGAGACACATACAAGCTATGAAGGTAAATGTAAGTTATAAAGAGCTTATGTATAACTGTGAAATGTCAACAGGAATAGAGTGGGCCAAACTTCATCACTTCATGTTGTCTGTAGTTACAAGCGAGCACGTACCAGAAGACCTAACCCAACTTTCGCAGCCAGATTCACTGGCGCTGTCCTACTAAGGGCTACGCAATGGATACTGCAGAGGGTTTGTTGTTCCAAAGTGAGAAGCACACTAATATACATGCCGTCACCTACGCGGACACATACAAGGTGAACACTCAGAAGTGGAAATCACAGATAACGCTATGAAAGCAGGAGCAGAAATACCCAGAACAGCTCTCATGGATTATCCAGAATGTACGGGGCTTCACCAAAGGACGGCGACACGATTGGATGCGAGCATGGACCCAGGACCATAGGCACTCGGCGGTCGTTGGGATCCTAATTCAGGAAACTCACGTTACATCACTGGAAGAAGCCGTAACCCTAACAAAGCTGTGGGAAAGGGCCAACCTGTATAAAGACGACACACATCAACTAGCATTTTGGAGCATTGGGACAAATCGAACAGCAGGGGTGGGGATCCTGATCTTTCCAGAATATTCTCACCTTATATCCCCCTGGAAGAAACACTTATGGAGTACAAGATCAATTGACATTTGTTACGAAAAATGGCATATCGTCAATATTTACGGGCCTGCAGACTCGGGAGCAAGTTGAGGACAATATCATACAGCACTGGATGATTGGTTTCTTACGACGACGGAATTTACGATTATGTGTGGAGATTTCAATTGCGTAGAAGATCCGCTACTGGATAGGAATGGGTCAACAAAACAGGTGAGGACAGAGTGTGAAGAACTCACGGCGTTACTACGAAGAAGGCGACTACAGGACTCACAACTGGTACAATACAGTGTATGGATGGAGAAAAATCTCTCAGTGGAAATTCCGTACACTTTTTGGCGAGGACACTCGGCTAGTCGTCTGGATCGTTTCTATATCTCAGAAGAGCAATTCTCGAAGGTGATATGGACGGAAGTAAAGCATCCCAAGGTATCGTCGGGCCATGAAGAAGTCAAGTTGACGATGCAGCACGATATTAGTAATTCGAACAAGAAAAACAGACATACACCAGCAGTTTACCCTTTATACCGGCAACGACGGGACGCAGTGACGGAGGAGATACGGCAGCAAGCTCAGTTTGAAGGTGTCACAGAATTAGGGGGAGCAGATATGTGGGGTAAACGATTACGTTTGTGGAAATTAGCGATCAAGAAGGTGAGAACAAGGCATGCTAATCGGAGAAGGCGAAAAGCGCAGCGCTTACGGATGTTACTTTTCGATGGATCCCAAACCAGACAGGACTGTATGGAAATAGACTGTGCGGAATTTTGGCGACAAAACAGGTGGAGGATGGGACGAAGATATCAAAGGTCACCTGCGACAGTTAGATGGTTATTTCGAAGGACTTCAGGCTGGGAATCTCACCAAACGGTGTCAAAGATTACTCTATTGAGACCTCAAGAAGCTTTTAAAGGGGCGTCGATTGCGGATAAATTTGCAGTTGGATGGAGGCCAATTTTAGGGACATCACACCGAACAGTGGAGATATCAGATCTGGAACAAAAATTGGAGCAGTTCGTGGCGCCCGAACACTTTCCCCAGTTAACTAATGCAGACAATGCGACTCTATTAGCCCCAATCGAAGCGGTAGATATTCTTCAAGCAGTAAAAGGGTTTGAACGACGAAAGGCTGCGGGAGAGGATGGATTTAATAATGATTTCTTTAAGGACTTTGTCGAAGATATGATGGAGGACTCATTAGTGGTATATAACAAAGTATTACGTGGGGGGATCCACCGGCTTCCTTTTACAAAGCGATCATAATACCTTTGAAAAAAAGGCGACTCGGACAATGTTATGGATTATCGACCGATTTCGTTGCTCCAGACAAGCTACAAGGTTTTCTCTAAGATACTGGCAAGACGGTTGCAAACTTTCTTGGCACGGCTGATACGGGATTCGCAGCAAGGATTTGTTCACGGGAGGAGAATGGACAGGTCGGTTATGGTGATGATGGCAATCTTGGAGCGTGGAAAACAACACACGGAAATCGAGGCGAACGATAGTGAGAGCATACTACTACTAGACGTTGCGAAGGCTTACGACACGGTCGACAGGACATATCTACTGCACGTTTTACGGAAATTTGGTTTCTCAGTGCCTTTTATTGATTTGATGGCTAAACTACACGAGAAGACGACAGCGCAATTTCTGGTGAACGGACAGTTATCACAGGAAATGGAGGTAACATCCGGAATCAGGTAAGGCTGCCCACTCGCCCCTTTGCTGTTCATTCTAGCGATGGAACCGCTAGGGATAGTCCTGCAGACCACGAACACATTACAAGGTATCACTATTAGCACTGGAACTGACGCATATTGCCACCTTTTTTCCGCTTTTGTAGATGATTCTACAATATTTCTCAATAGCGCGGGACAAGTAGAGACAGCATTACAAGTCGTGCAGGCCTTTGGAGAAATCTCGGGGCTAAGGGTGCAACCGAAGAAATGCGTACACATCTTTTTGAACAAAGTGGAGCCAAAAGAGATGTGGTGTGGAATACCAGTTTTGCAGGAAAACCAGACGACACGTTATCTAGGCTATGAGATAGGGGCTGACAACCCAAAGGAGCGCAACTGGGCACACAGGTTGAAAGCGGTCAAACGACGACTAATTACGGCAGCGAAATGTGGCACATCGGTGATTGAACGTGTACAATTATTTAATGCTGTGGCGTTACCTGCAATATTGTTTACAGCGAAGGTATTTCCGCCGACCCAGGAAGTGATGAAGGAACTCATTGGTTTTCAGAAGCGTTTCCTATGGAATCCAACTAGGGAGGAAGGGCCGACAAAACACAAAATGTCACCGAACTTAGTCTATGCCCCCAAACAAGCCCGGGGTTTAGGGCTCATTTCCATACCATTGGCGATTCACATTCAGTACGTAAAAGAAGCGGCGTGCTGGATGATCGAGCCAGCAAACAAGTACTCATTGTCGTGGCGCATTTACAGCAATTTTTTCGATTCACGAGGGCAGGAGGTTTCCTATCTTCACAAACCAGAAAATTCGACACAAAGGCAGTACACAGAGGTAATGTATGTGGGTTAGACTTACGCACGCTGTCTCAATATTTAGGGCCGGATCAAATGGAAGAGGAGTTGATCCAAAGGTACGTAAAAACGTTCTTACCGCGTGAACTAACACATATCCAAAGAACAGAAATGTTTCCCACAACAGCTGTTAGAGATGGAGACATTGCAACCGTTACTTTGAGGGAGAAGAACCACCATGGCATAGTGCAATGTCTGACGCGATCCAAGCATTCTGGGGGACCTTTCAGTGGTGGAACAACCCGTGGATATTAGAAGCGTCGCAGTTGATGGTTCCAGCCCGAAAGTACGACAACATTGAGATGGCTCCTATCCGCGAGCAGAAAAGATATCGCACCGGGCTGAACACTTTCACGTGGACGGCGCGCATGAAGGACAATAAGGGACATACCAAGGCGAAAGTGTTACGATGGTTAGTGACAGTGATTATATGTTCACCAAGGGTAAGCATCGGGCAACATATAGGCCAAGACCCTCCACTACAAATAATAGCGTGTCCAGCTAGGTTACGACAAGTCTGTTGGACCACCAGGGGTAAGGGGCGGATCACAGGACGCGATGTTATCACAGGAGAGCAGTGGACCTACACACAATCACCGGATGGATTTATATGGACTGTGGAGTGGGTGCAGGAGAGGAAGCGAAGGACTGAGAAGGACTTGGAGGGTGTTAAGTATGTGTGCTTTAAGGCAAATCCGAAGGTACACAGCTATCCGTGGAAACCTTACGAACGCACACGCGGGAAGACCATGCAACACTAGTTTCGAAGATCGTTTCGAGATATGTATTTCAAGTACATTTCTGAGTCACTGCATGGAGTTCTGGAGAAATGGAACAGGAAAAACGAGCAGGAGTCATGGGGACAAGCAGCTCAAGACCAGTCAATACAGGAGCTCTGGAATCATGGCAACATGTTGACGGACTACCAGACATGGGTTGTCTATCGAGTGGCCACGCATCAGCTTAATGTTTATTATCCAGGGTACGAGGTCGATAACACCTGCCGTCTCGATAAAGAGTGCCTGGCAGAGGTGAAAGGGGTCACACATATTGTGTGGGGGTGTAAGCGGGCCCTATTCTTTTGGGCCCGGCTTATTAGTTATTGGCATGGTTGGGTTCGCGAAACCCAATCCTTTTGAGACCCGATTTCGAGGTAAATAGAATTTGAAAATTGCATTTTTGCCGAACAGCCTAATTACGGTGGAAGGAGTACTGTATAATGAATAGAGGTACCGAGGTTGAGGTTCATTCGGTTCTAACCTTGACCTCAACCCCAACGTTGGGGTTGAGGTTGGCGAGTGCTAAACCCTGTTAGATGAACCCTTTTATCCAATCAGAAATGCACTTATTTTATCCAGTGATAATGTGGATAACCGTAATATAGCAGGAGTTGCTAAGGAGCAGGCAAACCATAGCAGGTGCACATAAACGGATCTTACAAGGGAGTCTCACTAACTATGAAACAGCGAGAAAAACGCGCGAGTGATACTAGATGGAACCCCCCCCGCGCTTTCAAGTGCTGGACGTGGAAGGAATGGTGGTATCGTTGCGGAAGGAGTTCGTGCTTGTTTCCACAGCGATTCGGAGGAAAAAAGCTACAAGAAGAAGCACGAGATAGATCCGGCTGCTGCGAAAGATCAGACAAAAGCGTGAAAGTACATGGATCAAAATAGAGTCAGATACTCGCCAGCTTTTCAATTCGAGGTGGGCAGATGTCGCTGTACAATGATCCGTCTGTATATGCAGATGTCACTGCACAAGGATCGGTCTGAATTACTGTATATCGAGTGCCCACTTTTGACAACAGGGGAGGACGCGACGCGTCACGATATTCAGACCCGTTTAATGTTCTCTGCGTTGACGGCAAGCAATGTTATCCCTTTCTACATATTCTAGTGACTACTACCAATACATTCCTAAAGAGACGGGAAGCAAGAAAGTTTTCAGGACGATAAAGTGTTGACCTTTAATGTAAGCAAGAATAAACCGTTCACGATGGTGGCAAAACGTGCGAAGAAATGATTCGAAATGGCATGCATCAGGAACATTTCTAGACTTGTTCTTCATTCAAAACATATGAGTATGTGGTGATTTGTAGGGAGCACAAGTAGTTCTCCTAACAAGTAAGCGAACTTCAAGGAAAGTTTTAGCTGCGGTGCTTAATGAGCAACGCTCTTCTTGGATTGTCTGTAAAATTAATGTTAATCTTGAAAGCTTACACTTTTTTTTAAGTCGACAGGAAGTATTTTAAAATGAAAGATTATATGTCGAAGTAACTTTTATCCTTTCTTCTTCGTAACCTGAGAGTCCTACACGTCTACATAATCACATTCCTTTCGGCGTGTGGGACGCCTTCTCTGTGGTCAAATTTATGTATGTGATTTTGTATAATGACCACTAAAAGGTAGATTACAGTACAAGCGGTTGAGGTTCAGGGGCTCGACCATGTCCAACCCCGAACCCAGCCCCGTGGTTGGGGTTGGGTCAACCTCATTACCTCTAATAATGAAACGAGCAAACCGTAGGTATGCTCTGATTGGTCAGTTTTGCCTACTTTTACCTACCTTCGAACCGTGAGAACCACTAATATCAATTGTTGAAATCAGCGTAGGAGTCACTTCCTTTCTGTATAAAAAAAGTAGCCAAATGCTGGCAGGCGAAAATCTTTCTATTACTAGTAATACTGGTACGACGTCGTAACAAAGGATGCGTGGCTCCTTCAAGCTCATCCCTGTGCTCTTGCTCGGCTTTTGCCACTTGTCTTTGCTTGCCTCTCTCCCCATTCCACGTGCATGCTCTGAGGCAGCGCATCAACATTTTCCCTTTTGTAATTCTTCTTTACCCACCACCGAACGGGTCAACGATCTCTTGCATCGGCTGCCACTGGACTTGAAAGTCACGTTGCTCACAGCCCGGGCAAGTCCCAGTGGCAACATGAGCGCAATTGGTCTTCCCGAGTACAACTGGGGTGCCAATTGTGTCCACGGCGTCCAATCCACGTGTGGATCCACGTGTGCCACGTCGTTCCCCAATCCTGTCAATCTCGGCGCGCTGTTTGATCCCCACGCGGTCTTTCAAATGGCGCAAGTCATTGGATGGGAACTTCGAGGGCTTTGGCTCCAAGGCGCGACCGAAAACTACGCCCATGGGCCCCATCTAGGGCTCGATTGCTGGTCTCCGAACATTAATATCAACCGCGATCCACGATGGGGACGAAACATGGAAAGCCCGTCGGAAGATCCACTTGTGAATAGTCACTATGGTGTCGCATATACCAAAGGCTTGCAAGAAGGCCGCGACCCGCGTTATTTCCAAGCCCTTGTGACTCTGAAACACTATGCCGCGTATTCGTACGACCATTATGGTGGCATTGATCGCATGGCGTTTAATGCCATTGTGTCTAAGTACGATTTTGCCGATACGTACTTTCCGGCGTTTCACGCCGCGGTCGTACAAGGTGAAGCTCAAGGGATCATGTGTGCGTACAATAGTGTCAATGGTGTACCCATGTGTGCGAACAAACAACTGAATACCGACTTATTACGCGAAAAGCTCAAGTTTGAAGGCTACATTACGAGCGATTCCGGTGCGATCGAGGGCATCTACCGGGCCCGCCATTACACCAAGACACTGTGTGACGCTGGGGAGCTCGCGCTTCGCGCTGGCACCGATATCAACAGTGGCCGAGTCTATCAAAAGTGTCTTGAAAAGCTCGTTACAAGTGGCAAAGTATCGGAAAATGTCCTTGACGCTGCGCTTCGACGGACCCTCACGCTTCGCTTCAAGCTCGGGCTCTTCGATCCCATCCACGACCAGCCATATTGGCATGTCCCCCCGGATCAAGTGAATACCGCACAAGCCAAGCAATTAAGTCTCCAACTCAGTCGCAAGTCATTGGTGCTCTTACAGAATCATCACAACGTGTTACCGCTCCAGCAAGGCACAAAACTGGCTGTCCTTGGTCCCCACGCGAAAGCCAAGCGTGCATTATTGGGAAATTACCTGGGTCAAGTGTGTCATGGTGATTATTTAGAGGTGAATTGTGTCCAAACACCGTTTGACGCCATTGCGACCGCGAATGGCGTCGAAAAGACACTGTACGCACAGGGATCAGGGATCAACGACACGTCGACCGCTGGGTTTGAAGCTGCGGTAGCTGCCGCACACGAAGCCGACACGGTTGTGCTCTTTTTGGGCATTGATACGTCCATTGAATACGAAGATGGCGATCGAGAAACCATCGACTTGCCTTGGATTCAACTCGAGCTGCTCCAGCGCGTTCGTCAAACAGGAAAACCCAGTGTCGTTGTGCTCTTGAATGGTGGCATTATTGGCGCCGAGGAGCTCATTTTGCACACGGATGGGCTCGTGGAAGCCTTTTATCCCGGCTTTTATGGGGCCCAAGCGATATGTGACATTCTCTTCGGACACGCAGTGCCCAGTGGCAAGTTACCCGTAACCATGTACCCTTCGGGTTACATCCACAAGGTCGAGATGAAGAGTATGAGCATGACCAAGTATCCAGGCCGGTCGTATCGCTACTATAAAGAAGTGCCCGTCGTTCCATTTGGATGGGGCCTCAGCTATACCAAATTCTCGTTGACGCTTCCAAAGGGGACAAACATGTCGGACACCACGTACCCCCTACTGGTTACACGGGATCTCCCCGAGACAATAACAATTATTGTATCGAATGACGGCGATAGAGAGGCCGATGAAGTCGTGTTTGCCTTCTTTCGGCCTCTTCACGTCAATGCCACGGGTCAAGCGGTGTTATTGAATGAACAATTGTTTGATTATCGTCGCGTAAGTCTCAAACCGACACAATACCAATCACTGGAGTTTCCAATCGATCAAAAGACGTTCCAAATGGTGGACGACAAGGGAAATCACGTGAGTTTCCCTGGCTTTTATGAAATTATCTTAACCAATGGCGTATATGAACGCGTGACATTTGCCATTCATCTTGTGGGCGAGTATGAGATTCTTGACACCTTTTTAAACGATTCGCCGTCGACAAGACAAAAGCCGCCTCTTCCTACGATGGCACTGGGCTAAAACGGAGCATACGAGTCTTTCATCCAGTCTGTCACGGTGGGCTGCTTGAGCTGCTCGGTATGGTACAATTGTTTGTCGTAGTGTGAATCAAACACCAGCTGTCATAAAATATATGGTCAGCAATCACAATATATATGGAAGAAAATGTCGCGAGTCAGCAAAACCACAATATATGGAAGAAACAAGATCAAGACGCTATGTACCTCGGTATGGGGCTGAAGATCCGTCAGGGCGTATAACCCAATTCGATAATCACTTTTGACGTTCATGATCTTGCAGACGCAATTCGGACTTTTCGACGAGTGGTTGATAAGCTACACGAAAAATAAATCAATCAATAAGTAAATAAACATTGTCAAAAATGAATCCACTCCCACGTCAATAATCCCCACTTACTCGTGTCTTGTTGCCTTTTCGTGTCGAATCAATCACCGTCTTGGTGTCCAGATTAAACAAATAGCTACAAGTCAAAGGAAACCATCCAGTCACTTTAATCTGTCAGCCTCGTTCCTTCCTCCTCCTCTTTCGTACCTTCGTTCAACTTTGTCATAAACAGCCCCCCGTCGATCCGCTTCTTCTTGGGTCACCATTTCGCCAATATATTCGATAATAAACTCATCTTTGGCCACAAAGTCGTCCACAAAGAGGCCCCAGCCCGCTGCGCCAAGCTCTGAACGTCCCATTCGCACGTGTTTACGTTTTCCTAACGCAATACTGCGATTTTGACACGCCGTGTCCTGCTGCGGGTTTTCCTCCTTTTTTGTCACCTTGTCGTCGGGATACCGCTCGCCCTTTTCGCACGCCGCAATCTCGTCCATTGAACAGAGTTTACATAAATCAATGTCACATTCCCGAGCCGCACAAAAGCAAGGACATGCTTTCGTCCGACAACGGCCACGTTGACATTGACAGCCGAGAAAGCGAATTTTGCACTCGTCATGGACACAATGGCAATTCCCAGAGCAAAAGAGACCATTGTCCACACACGAACAAACACCAGCCTCACACGGTCCACTGTGGACGCACGGCTCGATTCTGACAGCAATGCAGTACAATACAATAACAATGCAGTACAATACAATAACAATGCAGTACAATACAAATACAATAACAATACAGTACAATACAATACAATACAGTACAATACAATACAGTACAATACAATACAATACATTGTGTTAGATGGTCAACAAAGTGAAGGAGGAATTGTTGACACGTACTTGACCGGAACGGAGTTTACGACGTCAGTATCGTTGTCTGTGAATCATTTCAGTATCACAACGCACAAAAGAAGGTGAATCAATGTCATGTGGCTGTCAAGAATCTATATGCACAGTCACGATGAACCCGAGAGAGAACGAAAAACTTGCATGCCTCCGGATCGTGCTACGTGCATTGGAGTCAATATATGTCCCTCCATGTGGCCACAATACATTAATCTCAACGAATTGCAGCGTATCCAGAAGACAAGTCGCCCTCAAGAGCTTTCTTTATAAACAAACGTACTCTGGTATATGGGCAATAGACATGCGCGGGTTCTTTTTACGGGAGCGTCGAGTTTTTGACGGACCAGGAGCCTGCAATGCAGCAATTTATTGTCAGTATGGTTGCATTGTCAACGACGCTCTCACCCCTTCTTACCTTTGGCAAGCACCGATCATTGATCTGGTAGTACGCACAGATCTCCGCTACATCGGCGCAGCTTTTCGTGCCAATAATCTTGGCCATTTCGCAAAAGTTGCCCGCACAGATAAAATACGCACGTGCACACAGGATAATTGTCGATTTGTTCGAGTCGATCATGGGAGGGGAAACGTCTTGACCCTTCGTCGAACTCATTTGTCCAAGAAAACAATTATTGCCACAATTTCGTCCTCGATTCATCATTGTTCCCTTCTCTTTGAGGCTCCGGGCCACTGCATTTTGCTCCAAAATACTCTACGAACGACATGGAACGCGTTAGATGGCACTATCCTTCCACGCAAGTGTAGTAATTGGTGTCTCACGAGCTTTGGGGGCTCAACACATCCATGGTAGTCACAGTCGTAGACAAAACAACGGCGACAAAAGAGGCCTAGACACACAGTCAGCACAGGAGCACGATCAGAAACCAATAATTGGTTTTATTACTACTCAAGTCGTACAGTGTGAAGCGAACGAAAGCTACCTACTGCGAAAAGAATCGGCCAAATTCTCATAATCGGTCACTGAAATCGTTTGTACCGTTGGATTGAGCTCGTGCGGCTGTTCATCAGCCTTCCTGTTGACCTGTTTCTCTCTCTTCACAGCATTCTTCGCTTCGATTCGACGTTTTTTCTTCGATGCACGATTGGAACGCCGTAAATTCTTTTCCATTTCAATGAAAACCTACAACAATACAATACAATACAATACAATACAATACAATAATAAGATTGCAATATTATTGCCATTCATCATGCTTTGAGTGCATTGTTGACCAACGAGTTGACCTTTTCTTCGACTTTTAGGACCTTTGCCACACGCTTTAGATCGGTTAATTGAAGATTCCACGTCGATTGAAGATATTTTAACACGTATTCACACATTTCCTTGATAAATTCCACCTCGCACGCACTTGTGCGTTGTTGTCTAGAACACATGAACCAATAAAAATAATCGTCAACAATGTATGAGTTCTTGATTCTTGCTCGTGCGTCAGTCGATTCCACTGTCTCACTTGACAATATAAAACTCCGACACGACATCTTCTACAGCATCGTCACCAAAGTGGGGAAAAGTTTTCAACGTGGGCTCGTCTTCGACGTCATAATTTTTTGACAAGGCTGTCCACATTGTTGCCGTAGGAAGGGGAGGCACTTTTGGCAGAAGCACCGCTGGCTTGACAAGGGTCTGGGTTGGATTCGTGAGCGTTACTTTGACAAACCGCTTGACTTGACGGTCAGGAGATACCGGGAGCTCGGACGCTAAAGACCATAATTATTGGAAACAATAACATGTCGTTAACAATAATTGATTGAAAAAATGTGTTTTTTTTACATACTTTGGACTCGCATGCCTTGAAAAGCATCGTGAAAGACCTCATCAGCTAGAACTGGATACTCTCTCCGTCGTCGTCGTTGCTCCATTTTGTACAGTGAAATTTTTATTCGATTCAGCGCCATGTCACTCTACAGTCATGACAAAATAAAAGTCACGTGTCAAAAACTAACGTGGATTTTCAACACGGGCGTCAAAAATATCAAACTTCAGCCTGTACGTACACTGGCGGAAATATGGTACATCCGGATAAAACTATTGAGCGCTTCAATAGCTTGTGCACATAGCTGTTCCTCTTTATCCGTCTCAGATGGCTCCGACGCTTCTCCGTCCTGTATTTCAATGATCTCAGCTGGCCGCTTACGACTTGCGTCCTCGCACATAATTGACTCAGAGGAAATGGACGTCAGTCAAAAACGGTGCAGCAAATTCGACAAATGTGCCAACGGATAACACCGGTACAGTACCGGTATTATTTTTTGGATGGCGGATAAAAGACCAATTTCAAAGTCATGGTATCAAACAGCACTAAGAACGTTTGCGACGCGCTCGGAGCGGGCGTTGGTGCTGAGTATTTTGCAAGAAGATTTTGGAACCGTGACCGGTCAAGTGGCGGAAACGTTGCTACGATCTGAAGGATTGCAACTACCGGAAATCGCCCACAAGCTGCAGCGACAGCCAACGCCCTTGTCGCCACCAACGTCCGTGCATGAGGTAAAATAGTCACCACAAAAAATACGATTACTATTTTTGTACCCGGTAGTAGTAGTACTCATCTGTTTTTGAACACGACAGATCAAGTGCGCATTACTCAAGTTATTACAGCATAATGTCCTCGACATAATGCCGGTGGCTGGTCGAGGGGCCGGTCCTACCGTTGCCTACAATGTAAGCGCGAGGTTCTCACGTGTCCGAGTCATCATGCCCTCGTCCTGAGACATGTTTATGTTGTTATCCTATAGATTAACGTACACGAGGCGCTCTATCGCTTGCGGTTTCCGAAATTCATCGAACAGGCAAAAGAAGCGTTTGGCCTTGAAGGACAAGTGATAATGGAAGAAATGCTTGTCCAAGGCCGCGTGCGGATTGACCAATCCGTCGAGACGATGGCGTATAACTTGGCAGAACAGCGACGAGTGGACGAAAAGCGAAAACAAGCGACCGAATCGTCGCGTCACAAAAGGAGGTGAAGACGACGAAGAAATCACAGAAGACGAACTCGACGATTGTCGTCAACTTGTACGGCACACGTTTGTCGAAATGGCCAAGAAACGGTATATTTCCCGTGTCCATCCATTGGATTTAAAAGTTCCAGAACCAGAACAAGGAACCGAGTTACCTGCAACGATCTTGCGAGGTCAAGTGAAGGACACGACGACGAATTTAAGTGAACACACGACGGGAGGAACAGCTTCGACGGGTTTAAAGAGCGTGGCCGATGAACATGGCATCACTGTACGCGAGAAAAAGCGAAAAGCACCGGCAGATACGTCGCGAACAGCGATTCCTGTGGAATTACAAATGATGTTGGACGCCGAGGAAGCTGCACGGAAGGAAAACAACGACTCGGAAGCCGAGTGGGAACCTCCGTCGTCGTCTTTAGGTCGCAAGAAACGAACGAAACGCGCGAAATTACCGACACGAGGCGTCTCGTCGGGTGATCCATTGAATGGCGGCGAAACGAGCGGAGACGATGCTGCTGAAGTCACGCAGACGGACGAACAGTCGTTGGTCTGGCGCTTTGGGGTCACTCAATTGCTGCGGGATCTACGGCACAAGGCATGTATTCGGTTTGCCACGGAGAATATCAATGCTGTTGCGGGTGTGATTGTCGCGGCCATGCTCCAGCATTCAGCCCCTCGTGAACGCGAAAAGGACGAGCCTACGTCCGCGCCCGTGTCTGCTCGCGATCTGTTCAACATGGAAAGCGTCAAGCAAGCGCTTCCATCGGAAGCCACGAATCCTTGGCGTCTTTTATTGAATTATATCATGGTCATGTGTCGGGACAAGTCGGGAATGGTCTTGAAAGTCGCGCAAGAAGCGTTTGATTCGACCCAAGCACGGGCTGGAGATGGCGGGCAATATGTCGTGCATATGCAAAAGATTGTGGAATTCTTGCAACAAGAAACCACCCACGCGTACGTACAAGAAAAATATGGTGTCGCCAGTGCACGGATCGTGCGATTGCTGCTGGAAAAGCGCCAATTAGAGCAAACGACGATCGGCGAGCTCGCACTCTTGCCGTCGAATGACGCACGGCATCGATTGTATGCCATGTATACGGACAAGCTCTTGAAACTCCAAGAAATCTCGAAACGTGCCGACCATAACCCGGCATTTACGTTTTATTGCTGGTCGGTGGACGTACCGCAGCTGCAAAAGCAGATTACTGAGCGCGTCCAGGACTCGCTCTGTCGTTTACGAAGGCGACGCAAGTATGAAGCCGAAGAGAACAAGGAGCTCATTGCACGCTCCGAGCAGCTCGTGGAAGCGAATGATCTCGACAAATTTGATAAACTTAGTCGGGCACTTGACCGCTTGGATCGTGCAATTATTCACTTAGATGGGATGCTCATGCTCTATCGTGATTTGTAGCGACTATACCTGGTTTTGGCATTTGTAGCTCCGGCGGTTTTCAATAGTTGAAACGACCGCGCGAGAATGCGAGAGAACTCTCTATCTCGTTTGATTGCAATCCTTTAACGTGTAGAATGGACTATTATGACCTGTTGGAAATCCCACATGGTGCCACCGAGCTGGAAATTAAGAAAGCGTGCGTACAATTTTTTGCTTTTTTTTCGTTTATGGAAGTCGTTAGCGGTGTGTATTGAAAACTTCAAATGGAGCAGATACCGGAAATTGGCCATGAAATGGCATCCTGACAAGAACCAGAACAATAAAAAGGAAGCACAGGCTCGTTTTCAAGAGATTGCCGAGGCCTACGATGTGCTGAGTGATCCGGAACGACGTGCGATCTTTGATCAATATGGCTACGATGGACTGCGGAATGGCGTGTCGGACGAAAACGGCGATATGCGAGATGGCTACGCTTTCAATGAAGGGGCGTCGGAAGACGTGTTCAATCGGTTCTTTGGCACGAACAATCCATTCGGAGACTTTGGGTTTGGGGACACACTGCCTTTTGCCAGTTCCTTGCGCAAGAAAACGCCTGAAAAAGCTCCCGCGATCGTGCGAGACGTTCTGTGTACACTGGAAGAGCTTTATCTCGGGACGACCAAGTCGGTCGTCGTACAGCGTACAAGACTCGAGCAGGACGAGCTAGTGGATGAAACCAAAACGTTTGTCATTCACGTCAAGCCCGGCTGGAAAACGGGAACCAAAGTCACGTTTGAGCGCGACGGCGACGAAACGCGGACGAATGACGTAGGGGACGTGGTGTTTCATATTGTGCAGCAGGAACATACGCTATTGAAGCGGGAGAAGGCCGATCTCGTATTTACAGCCAAGGTGAAGCTTATTGACGCGTTAGGGGATTATTGCTTGGAAGTCCCGACGTTAGACGGTCGGAAACTTGCGATAGCATGCAACGAAGTGCTTCATCCGAGGTCGGACAAGCTCATCAAGAAAGAAGGCATGCCGATTCCGAGTCAACCTGGGGAACGGGGGGATCTACGGATTAAATTTGAGATTCTCTTTCCTCGCCATCTCACGGCTCTCCAAAAAACGGCGTTAGCGAAGATTTTACGCTAAATTTAGTAAGAAAAGTAAAAAAATAGTCGAAATCATTCAAAAGAAGACGTAGTTAGTGTTGACGCAAACCTCGACGTCGTTGGCCCGGAGGAAAATGTGCGGCTCCAAGTCGATGACAGTGGATTAATTGAAGAAAAACAAAGGGAACGCAAGACAAAATACACTAGCACGTGAAGATTGAGAAAGAAAGTAGCGCAGAATGGAAATTCGTTGTATTCACTCTGTAGCTACTAACAACAACCGCGAAGCTTAGTTAGTTATTAACAACCCAAATCGTTTCAAGAAAGACAAATTTTCCATCGCGTTCACCATCGATGAAACCACCTAGTTGGTGTTTTATAAAATTGAGTCAGGTGCATTCTCTTTCATAGCTTCTGTGATTTGAGCCGGTTTTGCGCCGGACAAGTTGGTCGACACATTTTACCAGCAGGTGATTTTGCACGAGATTGGGCTTTGCCCCGCGATGACCCTAGCTACACGACCAATCCTCGATCAAGTTTTTCTGTGCCGGTATTGCTGGATGCGGGACACCAGTTTTTTTTAAGAGAATCGCTGGTGTCCTCGAGTACCCAAACGGAGATATATATGTTGAGCTAGAATGGGAATCATCCTACCTCTATATATTTGATGTCCCGTTGGAGGCGATTGATCACAACCCGCCACGTCGTTGGACCTTTGACGACATAGTAACTGTAACAGTGGGTGGGTCGGTCAGATTTCAGGTCTCGGGGGTTTAGAAATTGTTTCGACGCGAACACACGAGTACGCTCTTGTTGACTGGTTTAACACGCTCGAGTCTCTTTCAAATGTAGGAGAAGACGTGGTCTCAGCATATATCACCAGCGTCACGCAGGGTGCTCATCGCGCGCTGCGATTATAGATTTCATACACTAAACAGATACATATTATCCAATATATACATGTTTACAACTTTGAAGTATGTTTTCATTGTTAAAAAATGAATGCATTTTAATGCTGCAAACGGCATGCTGGTGCGATTTCTAGAAGTGGCGCTATGGATATCACCAACACTCGAAATGAAAATATTGATATCAAATAATACAAACAAAATAGCATCACTTCTTTATCGTCAACTTATTTAGAAGTAAAACTATTGTTTTCTTTTTGCTGACCCTGCTTAGTCTCATCAACTACATTATAATACTATAATCGGCGTGATTATACGCTTTGTAGAAGTTGTGCTATAACACAACACTCGAAATGAAACTATCGATATTGAATAATATATATACATAAGCATCACTTGCTCATCGTTAATTTATTCAAGATTAAATCTATTGCTATTCTTTTTGCTGGACCTGCTTACTTTTTATCTACTACATTCTGATGCCTCAATCGGGGTGCTTATGCGCTTTGTATAGATATTTTTTACTATAAAGTTACATCATAATACCAACACTCGAAATGACATCGAATAATGCGAACAAAATAGCATCACTTATTTATCGTCATTTTATTCAGAAGTAAAGCTTTTGTTATTCTGTTTGCTTACCCTGCTTAGTCTCATCGACTACATTTTAATACCATAATCTACGTGAGTATACGCATACGCTTTGTAGAAGTTATGCAATACCACAACACTCGAAATGAAACTATCGATATTGAATAATATATACAAATAAGCATCACTTGCTCATCGTTAATTTATTCAAGATTAAAGCTATTTCTATTCCTTTTGCTGGACATACTTACTCTTCTAATACCATAATCTGCGTGATTATACACATAACTTACGCTTTGTAGAAATTGTGCTACAGCTTAACACTAACACTCGAAATAAAATATAGACATTGAATAATGCATACAAATAGCACCGCTTGTTTGTCGTTGATGTTTTCAAAAGTAAAGCTATTACTATTCTGTTTGATGGGCCTGCTTACTCTCATCGACTACGTTCTAATACCATAATCTGCGTGATTATACGCATAACTTACACTTTGTAGAAGTTGTGCTACAGCTTAACACTAACACTCGAAATAAAAATATAGACATTGAATAATGCATACAAAATAGCACCGCTTGTTTGTCGTTGATTTATTCAAAAGTAAAGCTATTGCTATTCTGTTTGATGGGCCTACTTACTCTCATCGACTACGTTCTAATACCATAATGCACCCCGATTGTGGCATTATAATATAGTAGATAAAGAGTAAGCAGGTCCATCAAACAGAATAGCACTAGCTTTACTTTTGAAAAAATCAACGACAAACAAGCGGTGCTATTTTGTATGCATTATTCAATGTCTATATTTTTATTTCGAGTGTTAGTGTTAAGCTGTAGCACAACTTCTACAAAGTGTAAGTTATACGAATAATACGCACATCAGTATTAGAACGTAGTCGATGAGAGTAAGCAGGCCCATCAAACAGAATAGCAATAGCTTTACTTTTGAAAACATCAACGACAAACAAGCGGTGCTATTTGTATGCATTATTCAATGTCTATATTTTATTTCGAGTGTTAGTGTTAAGCTGTAGCACAATTTCTACAAAGCGTAAGTTATGCGTATAATCACGCAGATTATGGTATTAGAAGAGTAAGTATGTCCAGCAAAAGGAATAGAAATAGCTTTAATCTTGAATAAATTAACGATGAGCAAGTGATGCTTATTTGTATATATTATTCAATATCGATAGTTTCATTTCGAGTGTTGTGTTATAGCACAACTTCTACAAAGCGTATAATCACGCCGATTATAGTATTATAATGTAGTTGATGAGACTAAGCAGGGTCAGCAAAAAGAAAACAATAGTTTTACTTCTAAATAAGTTGACGATAAAGAAGTGATGCTATTTTGTTTGTATTATTTGATATCAATATTTTCATTTCGAGTGTTGGTGATATCCATAGCGCCACTTCTAGAAATCGCACCAGCATGCCGTTTGCAGCATTAAAATGCATTCATTTTTTAACAATGAAAACATACTTCAAAGTTGTAAACATGTATATATTGGATAATATGTATCTGTTTAGTGTATGAAATCTATAATCGCAGCGCGCGATGAGCACCCTGCGTGACGCTGGTGATATATGCTGAGACCACGTCTTCTCCTACATTTGAAAGAGACTCGAGCGTGTTAAACCAGTCAACAAGAGCGTACTCGTGTGTTCGCGTCGAAACAATTTCTAAACCCCCGAGACCTGAAATCTGACCGACCCACCCACTGTTACAGTTACTATGTCGTCAAAGGTCCAACGACGTGGCGGGTTGTGATCAATCGCCTCCAACGGGACATCAAATATATAGAGGTAGGATGATTCCCATTCTAGCTCAACATATATATCTCCGTTTGGGTACTCGAGGACACCAGCGATTCTCTTAAAAAAAACTGGTGTCCCGCATCCAGCAATACCGGCACAGAAAAACTTGATCGAGGATTGGTCGTGTAGCTAGGGTCATCGCGGGGCAAAGCCCAATCTCGTGCAAAATCACCTGCTGGTAAAATGTGTCGACCAACTTGTGATGGCTGAATACATGGTACAACATGTCTGGTGGTGGCGTAGTCGGTTGGACTCCGGATGGTGCTGTCTCTTGTCCAACAAATGTTGGGGTAATAATATTTTGTACAAAACTTGGTCCGGCGTCATAGTTCGAAGCGGGTGTTGCGTTGTCTCCAGAAGTGTCGATAAAACAATTCATGGGCGTCAAGTGCTGAGCAGGAACAATTGGATGAATAACACGAGATAGGTGAGCTAATCCGGTTAACCTATCATGATGGACTTGGAGGAGGCAGTTTAGTCCCTGGCGGTCAACTTGGCGTCTTGGTGATTCCTTCAAGAGCCTGATAATCCAGTCGCTAAGGACTGGCAAAAAAGAGGCGACATTTGCGAGGACACCTTCCAGCTGTATACCAGCCACCTTGATTGCTGCCTTCAGTGCGCGCACACTGGCCTCGCACATTCGCTTTCCAGCGTCCTTCGCAGCGGCTTGACAGAGAATGCGAAATGCATGTCCACCTCCTCTGGTGTGTGTCCTTTTCGTCATATTCGAGTATGCTGTCACTTCAACTCCAAATATGGTGGCACTTCAACTTCAATATAAAAACTAAAATACGCACCTTTGATTGGTTGATATATAATAAGGTCTGTTGTCTAATATAATTGGTACACGGGCGAATAAAAACGAATTTTATTGGCTGGAAATAAAGGCAAGATCATGACAGTTTTATGAAAATCAGTGAACGACGAAGCCCTAGTGCACCATATCGTTTTGCAGGAATTAAATGGTTTGCTGCAAAAGCGGTTTGGGGTTTGACCAAACCCCGGGACATTCTTGCATTGAACGCATGGGTACAACTACCAATGCGGAAGGGACAAATTGGCGTATTATGTCGTCCACTTAATTTTTTATCCAGACTGGCCAATAGATGCAAGTAAAACGGTAGCAACTTCCGCTACATCCAGTTAAGCGAGAAAAGACTCAGTCACCTAACCCTAAACCAGAAACCCTTACTGCTCACCGGAAAGACCCTAAGCCCGCTACGGCTTGCAAGCAAAGCCTCAGCTTGCATTATGGGCAATGTTGGGTCCTGGGTTTACATCCACGTGCTTCGCACACGGCATGTAAACCTCAGGCAAAAACTTAGGTTGTGTGCTCTCCTGTGTGGTTGTCTCGTTTCTGTGTGTTTTCACTGTTTATTTGTATTTCCACTGTTTACGTGTGTTTGTCATGTTTTTGTGCCCATAACTGGATGTAGAGGAAGATGGTTCGGAGTAAAACATCAAACGCGAGCATCAAGTCACATGTTTCTTGTATTGGCACCTTGAAAATATTATCGTGGAATGTTTCATTTGGTCGACAGTCACAACTTGTATTTTTTTCGCCACACGTGTGGCCGAGTACGTCGTAGCTGGGACGCTACTAAACGTCAATGGCTATATCAATAGTGGTCGAGCCAAGAAGTACTCCATTTTGATGAAATACGCTCAATACAACAGGTGGTCCGCCACGTCGCAGTGTGATATTCGCTATGTCCTTAGCCTAGATGTCTATGGCGCTCCAGAAGTAAATTTGTGACTGCCCGGGACGGCTGTGCCCTTGATCAATCATAAAGTTAATTGTAAAAATAATTGATTTTTTAAATACAAACAGAATTTTCAAAATTTAAAAATATACCATCTATTGATCTATCTTATAGAAAACGGAATACTCCTCCCACCGTAATTAGTCTGTGCCAGACTAATTTCGAACCTGTGTTTTTGAGCTGTGCTACCTTAAACAGACTATTAATGAACACAGACTAATTAAGGGATGGTCGGAAATAGTCTGTGCCAGACTAATTTAAAAGTTGGTAATTAGTCTGGGTTAAAGTAAGTGTCACACACACCCTGTATACCATAACGTGGGTACAGAGTACCGTAAAACCCGTTGTGTAACACACAACTCCCTAAATAATCAACGGACAAGAATACGCCATAGCTAACAGTAAATATGAAAGTAAAGAGACTGAGACAGTATCCGGTAGAGGAGTTAGCCGCCATTACTAGACGTTTTAATAAAACATCTTGCTCCTGAATTCGCTGGTCTAACGATACAGTTGATCCAATAGATACGGAGTAAAACAAAGCTTTTTTAATCCTAAATCACTAAGAATTTTGGAACACCTAGATCAAATTGTATAGGAAAATTATCATACTTCGAAGTAGCAAGAATACAGCAAGAATTTTATTAGAAGTGCTTTTTGGACATGTTTTAGTTTAAAAATTGATCTTAGGTGTTATTCTATTCTATAAGCAAGAAGAAAAAAATAATTAGAAAAACGAATCATTATATGCTCCTTATTTGCTTGACAATAGGTAGGTAGCTGGCTGGTATCCAAACAATCCAGCAAACCGAGGGCCACCAACATGCATAAGCAGTCTGGGCCTTTCCATCTTGAGAATAAAAATTTGAAGTCGGATGAACTAGTTATGTTCTACCTATAATTTAAACAATTGCGTCCGGCGATCTAAAATATCAGAAAAAAGCGAAAACGGACCTTTTTTAAAAAAGATTGATGATAGGCTGCCAAGTAATAATAACTTCTGTAACGCCGAGTCAGTTTTAGACCAGGCTACTCGTCAAAGGCTGCCTAAAACTATATTGGTACGATTTTATTACAGAGTTATCAAAAAGATTTATAAAAAAACAAGTTAAAAAAGTGTTCAAAAATATAATGGTTAATTTTTCTTGACTGGTATCAATTTTTTTTACGATATCTCTACTTCAGCAAGAGCGTCTTCAAAACCATTGATATCAGCGGGATCGATTTGCAGGAAGCCCCCACCCTCTGTGAAGCTGCTCCGCTTTTAACATCATTCTTTACGGTTCGTTGTACCTAATGTATGGTACAGGGGCCAACTGTGCCAGACTAATTAGAAAGTTTTGAGAACTGACTAATTTTTCTTCACCTAAATTAGTCTGTGCCAGACTAATTCCGAACACAGACTATTTTTGCACACAGACTGATTACGGTGGGAGGAGTAGTGAGAAAAGAGACGGGTATATAAATGTCAACCCGATGGAGATGCTACCATCGAGATCTCGCAAATTGAAGTTGCTTAATCACTTAATCTTTAATGGGGTACATAGGCGATATTTAAGTGTAAATATCACAGTTTATTTCAGACTCACTGTCTGAAATGTGAATATTGGATTATAAGCTATTATAATCCACAAGAAAATCCTGCTCAGATATGGTGTAATTGGCCCCAAAAACAGTATTAAAATTTAAACGCAAGACCGAGGTCACACAGAGAAAGTATATGTGGAAACATCAATTGATTCTTATAATGCAAAAGTACTAAGCTATAGTCCAATCGAGGAAAATTAGTAACAATGCTGTGTTCCAGCGAGTTAGGGTTGCTGAATCGCAATAGCGAGAAATAGTGCAATTAGGTAAGGAGACAGTAAGAGGGTGGGGTTTGTTTAAGAGCAAAGAAGTGCAATTAGTTGATGTAAAATGTATTTGATCTACCAACAGCAAAAGGTTCAGTGTTTGCGCAAATAATAAGCCATTGTGAAATGTGACATTATGATTGCAGTAGCGGAACAATGCACATGAGAGCTGTGTTTGAGCATGCGACCTGTAGTTGTTTGCTAAGCCAGCAATACATCTTCATCATTAAGATTGGGTATCAACTTGTCTATGCTGAATGTCGCTAAATATTTCACACAGCCAATCTCAAATCACACATAGCCCATCCATTTATCGCCAAATAACGTTGCCGATAATAAAAAGATATTTCATTTTTATCATTTGTTTCATTAATTGATGTTTGCCGACTACTTCTAACATATCTTCAACACCATTAAAAAATGTAGGCGTAAAATTGTGTTTTTCTAGCTCGAAACTGTACGGGCGCGGTACCAGTACAAGTGTTTAATACCGGTGGTACTACCGGTACTAACTACTGCCGGTACCAGTACCACACAACCCTGGTAGGTGCTTCAGAGGAACATGTACTTAAGTACTTAATTAATACTCGGAGTACTAATCATACCGTGGTACATTGTACCATAAAAGAGGTACAGGGGGTTATTGGTCGAAGGGAGTGCGAATATCATCTTCCGTTACCTCCGCGTTTCTCGATATGAGACGATGATGACTCGAACCTAATTTCGGATCACTAGGATTATTCCTAAGGTAAGCTAAGGTAATATAGCTTTTTTATATTTACATAATTTTGGGTAGCCCACTGTGACTATTTACGGGTATTTTTCATAGGCGACCACAGCAATTGTGACGGGGGTTTGTAGTACCGTGGAAACATAGGTGCCGCCTTTGACATGCATTTTACGGTAAATAAAACTGGCCCTGCATAAGTACTGACTAGTCATTACTTAATTCATTCTTTTGTCAATGGCTAGATCAGAGGATATTTCCAATACATGTATTACACTCTTAGCCACAAATTAAGTACCCCCCCTTCCCATTTTTTCCACTTTTTGCTGTATATCTCAGCGACTATTTGGAGTTAAGAGCTGCTGTTTGGATATGATAGATCTTTTATATTACAGAATAGGGGGCATGTGTAGTTGACCTGGTTTTTGTAGTTTGTAGGGTCTCCCATACAAAACACTAAATCGGGTACATGGCCAAAATAAAAGACACCCTCACCCATACAAAAATCAAGATTAAATGTGTAATTTTATTCAATAATCTGAGTAATGGAAAGCTACCACTCCTGGATGGACATCATTTTGCAGCAAAGATGTGATTAGTGATGCGATTTCCGGGGATGCCTCCACCCCCCCAAATGGTGATGTAGCCTATGGATCGACTGGCGATTTATATTGTTTCTCACGGATCTTGTTCGTGGGTTAATCATTATTACAAAATCTTTGACGTAATAATTGCCATCCGCAACAAAGTAGTTTTGGATATGGAAATGATTAACCTGTCGCATGGGATTTCCTCATTCTTGCATCAGCAGAAACACATAAAGTATATACTCCACCGCGAGATGCCGTACGTACTTGATGCCACACAGGTATTGAAAGTGAAATGGTACAACACCAACGAAAATATGATTTTTCGTCGTGCAGCTCTTTTATAAGCAGCGCATACAGGATCTCAATATATAGTTACCATCTTACTAATGTCGAGACATCTCGTTCGGCAGAGCTTCGCTTATGCGTCTGTGGGACGCTATAGCATCAGCATCAGCCATGTCTTTTTCCGGTGTTCTCCACATCCTTCTTTTCGCCCGATGTCCCATGCACAATACACGACATAATTAAATTAATTCGCGTCCGAAAGTCTGAAGTACTTGCTATATTGAAAACGTGCATACTGTAACTTGTTCGTACAGTATGCACGTTTTCAATAAAAAAATTAGATCAATGCAGAGGCTGGTCTGTAGTTGTTCGTACAGACCAGCCTCTGCATTGACCTAATTTTTTATGCTTAACAGGCATTCAAGTGATAGACATAAGGGGTGTAGTCACAAAAATGCCAAAGCTAACGTCAAAGTAAAAAGCAAGGCTCTTTTACTCCGGCTTTAGCTTTTGCGTTCAACTATGAGCTGCGAGGGCTGCAAACTAATCAATTACGGAGCTTATTAGGCCATGCTTTTTTTGGATCCATTTTATTGTAATGACATTTGGCCCCGTATTGCAATGAACTTCACAGTCAAACCGCTTCTCATATGACAATATTCTGGTGAAATGGTTGAATTCTTTAATGGAATTATTAAAGGAATGACCTAGAATATTAGAACCTGATGTTGTTGTGGTGTGGTTGTTTTTAGTAAGAAGGTAATTTTGTAAAACAAACTGGTTCAATTGCTAGAGTACCTGTGGGGCCAGAAGGCCACTATCCTAAATTAGTTTTGTGATTGATTTAGCTTAAATGAATTTGTTTAGCAAAATTGTCGTATTCTCGTCAATTATAAAGCAAGATTGCTGCAAGATAGAAGATTGTTAAATTTCAACTTAGATGTTGTTCACTGCAGAGCAAGATATGCAAATTAATTGGAAGAAAAATTTATTTAATGTTAGGGTCATGAAAGACCAGCAAAACGCATGAGGCTAGATTAATCTAGGCAAATCTAATAAGAATTCCACAAGAGGAGGAAGTTTATGCACAATCGCGAGGTAAGGTCGTAGCATCAAACGTAGAAGCAAGAAATCGAAAACGATTGGAGGTGCATGATCGTGTCGTAGCTCTGTGAGAAGTAGGCATCGCATAATACTTCCGTTCAATACAGCTCTACGAAGCGCAGTGCTTATGACTTCATTCATTAACGGTGCGTTGTACCTGATTTATAGTACAGGTGTGCACGTAGCAAAAGGGGTGTATGCACCTAGTGGGTCCCAAAAATAATTATTATAATGTAAACTTTCAGTTTAGTGCGCTCCGATCAGTTTAGTGCACTCCGGTCATACTTACCAATCAACAAATGACTCAGAGATTTATGAATACTGATAGGCCAAAATGAAAAATCTATTAAATCGCCGTTCCCTTCAGGATATTATATTTTCTCGGTATGTTTTTGCCGACAACTCGCTTTGGCCTAAAAAGGTACGTGTCAAAACTGTATACCTCTACAACTGTATTATGTTATCATATCATAAAATATTTGAGATCTCGAGTGTGGTAGGGAAAGGTTTATGTAAAAAACATTCTCACAAGCCACCTAATACAAAAACCAAGTTATTACAGCGCACTAAACTAAATGGAGGCCAAAATTGAGTTTTAGATTGAAGCAGTCCTTGAAAGCAGCCAATCACCGCGAACAATCGGTAAAAATGAGGTTTTGATAGCCTGTGAGCGTAGCTATTAGGACATGTGCTCAGATTTACGATTGGATTTGCAATTCAAAAGTAATGGTCATTTTCCTGAGGGATCCATTTTAGCGCACTAAAGTGAAAGTTTACGTTACAAATGGATTAGAAAATGTCCCGAGGTCCCGGGACGAAATAAACGACAACGATTGGCTTATCTAACTGGGGTTAGGTCGCGTCGGGACGGCATCGGTCCCACCATATGGCTTAATCCCAGGGCCATTTTGGGACGTTGGGACTAGGACGGGCTCAGCCCATCACAATTACAAATCAGTCACTCTTCAGTGTCTACAGTTATGAATAAATTTGCTTCTACTCTTATGCCTTACTTAAGTAAACTTTATTGTTTCTTATTAGAAAAGACTGCGCTATCTCACGTAGTGACAGTTATTGCCGTTTATTGTGAACAAAATGGATGGTTCTCTTACAGTAATGCTACGTGTATAGTTTCACGTCAAATACTGGTACACATTAAATACAAAAAACGGGATATATCCTTCTCCGGAGATCGATTCTTATTTTCGGGATATGGGACCGTCCCGAAAATAAGAATCGATCTCACATTTTATAAGAACGGCCCTAAGAAAGGGAATTTCCCAAAAGTTGAGTCAAGTCCTAAACCTTCGTAAAAAAGAGGACACATGATTTTAAGCATTTAACCGCGTTGTTAATACATGAGTAAAATACGGGTTATCGCGCTCCAATGACTAACCAGGGGTTGTTCCAATTAGTTTACAGTTTAATTTGATCTAGTATTTTAAATACTTCCACGTACCGCGACTCATTCGTAAAATTTAGATATTCTAAAGGCTCATATCGTTCAAGGAAAGCCATATAATAACCATGCTCGTTTATGTGATCTCGAGCATCGTCATTATAAATAATAAGTTTAAAAGTTAGTCTATTTTTTCCATTGACCGATTTTTTTAGGATATACAGTAGAGGTAGTAGAGCGTAGAGAGATGCATGTTTTTTTTCAAAAGCAATAGACCACCTTATCAAATAGTTCTTTTATGATCTTTTATGATCTGTTCTTATGTGCTATTAGATATAGACCAGTCATATGCTTTGTACTTTGGTCTACCAACTAATTGCGAAATAACTCGATCTAAATCATTTAGAGCAATCAAGTTCTAATTTTTTTTTCCTACTCGAATTTTCATAGTCTCACATCAACAATCTACTTTCACATCATATACTCCAATTAGATTCGAGTTCAATCCTTAAAATAGAATATAGAGTTTTTGAAAAAAACGGTATACAGTAGAAGCAGAAGCTAGTCCTTATATTAAAGTACAGTATCCGCTCTCACTTCCGGATTTTCAAAAGTGATCAGTTAATATAGGCTATCCATTTTTAGAAGGAACAGCGTGTAATAGAGCAAATGTGTATCATTTCTCAGTTACACTTCACAAGACTTTTTCCTTGCACTAGATGACTATAGTAAATCTGCTTGTTGGATCCGGATCCTTGGTGCATAATGCACCGTGGAGCCGCTTGCTAAAACCTTCACAAGTCACGCACTTGATCGTCCAATTTCGTCCAATTGAATCGAGTAGTGGTACCAATCAATACACAATTTTCAGAAGCTTATGTTCTTTAATTGTACCATGTTTGAAAAGAGATAATTTTTGGGCAGTTCCGGAAGTGGGAGCGGATACTGTACCAGTAATTGATAGCTTAGCCCGATTCGCTAGATCGCTCGTGGTGTTAATTCGTTTAAGACTCATCGTGTCGAGACGTGGAGCAACCAGCCACTTGATTGATTACGCATAACGACTATTGTTACCCAAAGCCCAACTCGCTATTATGTAGCTGTGCAAGTGATACTAGGGATGAATAAACTGCCTAACTTTAGGTTACACTAGGTTACACTTAAAAATAACTTGAATGAATTGTTATTAAAAAAATAATAATATATTCATGGGCTAGCCTAGAGCGCACCAAACCAAAATCTGCACAGCATCCAATCCTGTGCACCCAGTAGGGGTAGGTTTGTCTTTATTGTAAAATATTGTAAGACCTGAGCGACATAACTACATGTAGAAGTATGTATAGGGTGACAACCGCTATTCATTTACACTCGAGTTATA
>MIQA02023297.1:0-19656 GCA_001887855.2 Sclerospora graminicola
TTACAAGTAACATCCCTTTATTTGGATGATTTTTGAGTTCACTCAATAAAGTACGGGTTATCGTTTTAGAGAGGAGAACAATTATGACCGTGCATTTAAAAAACAAGCATTGAAAAAATGGCAGCGCCAACAGTCAATGGTCGGCCCCAAATTGAGAGTAAACCACGCATCGCTAAACAATATACACGCCAAAGTTACACAAGTGAATTCAAGGCCGCCGTTGTTGCGCATTCAACTCGCACTTCTGTGCGGTCCGCTTAGAAAAGTTCTTCCTGAGGCTGGTAGATTCTGCACGTGTGAATGCTCGCCTTTACATCTACCGTTGGATGCGAGAAGCTGCTCAAGTTCAGCTGGAACGAGAGTTAGCCCGCGACCTTCAAGCAAGCAAACTCGACCGAAAGGCATCGGTACCGTTCTCGGCTCGTCTAACGAAATGCAGTTAATTAACTGGATTAACGAGCTCCGGCGTGATGACCAATCTCGAGATCATTACTGCGAGAGCGTGCCCTCAAGATCGTCTCGGACATGGGGATACCCCGCACGCTTTTCAAGGCGAGAAGAAACTGGAGCGTTGGATTTATTGCTCGCCATCGCCTTTCGTTCCGCATCAAAGCCAAGACACGGTCGATGTCGCACTAGAAAAGGCACAGATTTTCGCCAAGGATCTGTGCAAGCAAGTTTAAACGCATGGCATCACAAATGTAATCAATGCTGACTAAACGGCGGTGATGTTTGAGCTCCTTCCTAAATCAACTATTTCTCCTGTCGGAGCTAAAGCAGTGTGGGTGCGCTGCGGCAAGAGCGAAAAACAGCGTGCGACGGCAATGATGACTGGTGATATTTTTGGCAAAAAATATCCACTATTTATCGTCTTTAAATCGAAGCCTGCGAAAACCAAGGGCGCCCAAGACGAGAACAACGAAGTCCGGCATGACTTTGGTCGTCGTGTGTGAAGGGAAGTGGACGCTCTCTAAGCGGAGAACGGTCTGCAGATCTACGGTAATCGCGCGGCCTGGTGGAATGACCGCCTAACGCTCAGGTACCTCAAGTTTCATTTTGGTGACCGCCAGGCCACCAGCCCTCCTATCATGTTCCTACTGGACCATTTTAGTGGTCACTGGACACGCGACGTGGTCAATTATGCGGCTACTCTAGCGATAACCCTGAAGAAGATCCCTGCGGGGTTAACTTGGCGCTCACAGCCTGCTGATGTCGCGTGGATAAAACCCGTGAAGGATTATATACGCGACTGTCGGATTCCTTGCTTACGAAAACAGCTTGAACGTCATAAACGAGCTGTGTTGGAGCATGCAGAAGCATTATCCGTGCTTCCAGGTCTGGCTGTTGCATCAAATCCAGTCCACGATTCGTCATGAGGTCTCCGCGTCGTCCAGAGATTGTAGAATGGATCAACGCGGCATGGGGGTCTGTGCAAGTAAGCAAGCAAGCACGATTCCAAATGGTTTTAGGGCATGTGGAGTCTCTATGGTAGGTACCGGCATGACTAGCATCATCAACGCATCGACTACCAGCGTTTATGTGGATGCTACAGATGTTATCCAGCAACTAGCACAACACGGGGAACTAGTTCGCCGTCCCCTCCGAGGTGAAAACGACGTAATTGATTTTGGTGATTTGGATGCGAATGATAGTGATAGCCCTACGGATGAAAATGATATAGAGCTCTATTGAGTGGTTTTTGTTTCTGTTATTGTAAATAATCATACAACATGCAAGTCGATTCAGGAAAGTGTGAACAAGCAGCTCCCAAGTGACACTGCACACAATCTATACAGTGGCTTTGGTGGAAAGACAATGCCATTGGTTTACTCTTCAATGGTCTTTTGTAACCACAAGTCCACTGTAGTGTGCTATGTCACACACAAGAAGAACACCATTGTTATCAGCGATCTTACGAAAGGCGGCATAGTCACAGTCACGCGGGTAAGCACTCCCACCGCAAAAAAATCATAGCGGACTTGATCCAAGCTGCCTGCTCAGCGAGCTCTCGATGTCGATTGAAAACTTGTCTCGGTACTAACACGGTAAGACAGGGACTCAAAGTAAACTGAAAAGCAGGCACGGCCTTACGTGTCTTCTTTGCCTTCGAATACGTGTAAAAACCGTGGGTTAAGTGACCTCCACTCGGCAAATCTAAACCCGTGATACAGTCGTACGGACGCAACAGAGTCCGTACGAAAAGATACAACAAATCCATACTTGATCGAAAAACGTTACACACGAGATGCAATGTATTTTGGCTTGACAAATTGGTCTATTTCTTGACAAAAATGCCCACCACAACCATCATGAACTCTAATACTACATGATAGTCTGTATCTGACGAAAAAATATTCGCGCTCAAAACTGCCGACAAATGTTGATAATCAGTGCGTGGACTAAATCGTATCCTTCCGCAATCGTTTTCAGAAAGCATTGTCCTCATGCACGCCATTTCTTGAATTACAGACATTCACACATTTTTTTACCAACGTAATCAATCCGAACTATCATGAAAATTTCTCGATCGAAGCAGACAGGCTCTGTCTATGCGAGCTCAAAGATTGTTGCATGATCTGGCAACTATATGCACCGCGACCAAACATTACACTTGCTAGACAGTATAGCGGTTATAGCGAGATTAGAGATCATGAACCATACAAACACTTTGTCATTGATTGATTTTTATGGTCAAGCGCTGAGACGTCGAGCATTAGGAATCGTAGTGGAGCTCCATTAGAATGTAAAACATTGCTCACTCATCGTGTTGACTTCTGTTTCATGTACGTGATGATTTCTCCAACCTATATGCCAGCCTAAGATCCTGAAAAAATATTCTAACCAGAGATGACCAGAGAGGTCGTAGCTATCGATGCTTTTGCCACTCAAGAGCAGCGATCCGCGTAGAAATCGAGGACAAATCAAATGGCATTACGAATAGAAATGATATTGCCACATAAATTAAATTTTACACACCACGGCCTTCATTTCGATAAACTCGATGTAAACAGCAGCATAGCCAATATTTTGTAAGATCCATAAATTCTAGCATCGAAGAGATAACGGAGTTTTTCACGTCAGAATGTAGTTATCGTAGCTAAGAAGACAGGTAGAGGTACCAATTTCGTGACTGCAGCTAACTCTATATGTCTGTCCGGATATGGCAACCAGAATTGCAGAATCTGCCACGGTATTGACATCTTTGACGTCGAAAATGTATTCATCCAAAGTCAATCTCACCGTCCTGCTCCTCGAGCGTGGCGTTACCGGCAAGAACCATAATGAATTATGCTTGGTGGAAAGGAGGACAAATGCGGAATATTTTGGTGGTGGGGGGGGCATTAACGTAGGTGCACCCACGCGACAACCCTCTTCCAAGACATGCGTGTCCGGGCGCTCAATTCTCGACAGCGGTGAAGGTCAGAACCATGAAAGTACTATCCGCATTCTGTATGTCTGATCTCGCCATACGTACAGCTGTCAAATGGCATTACGAATAGAAATGATATTGCCACATAAATTAAATTTTACACACCACGGCCTTCATTTCGATAAACTCGATGTAAACAGCAGCATAGCCAATATTTTGTAAGATCCATAAATTCTAGCATCGAAGAGATAACGGAGTTTTTCACGTCAGAATGTAGTTATCGTAGCTAAGAAGACAGGTAGAGGTACCAATTTCGTGACTGCAGCTAACTCTATATGTCTGTCCGGATATGGCAACCAGAATTGCAGAATCTGCCACGGTATTGACATCTTTGACGTCGAAAATGTATTCATCCAAAGTCAATCTCACCGTCCTGCTCCTCGAGCGTGGCGTTACCGGCAAGAACCATAATGAATTATGCTTGGTGGAAAGGAGGACAAATGCGGAATATTTTGGTGGTGGGGGGGGCATTAACGTAGGTGCACCCACGCGACAACCCTCTTCCAAGACATGCGTGTCCGGGCGCTCAATTCTCGACAGCGGTGAAGGTCAGAACCATGAAAGTACTATCCGCATTCTGTATGTCTGATCTCGCCATACGTACAGCTGTCATATTCTCTGAATACTACTGTACTCAGTATTTTTGTTGAGAGATTATGAAAGTGAACTTGTCTTAAGTAACAGTCTCTTATTGAGGTGGTTTCTGCTGCACATTTGTGTTATCTATAACATTATTTGTCCTCGGAGGTACATGTAGCATTCTTCACAAAACTGCGCGGGCTTTTTATTTACATTATTGACCTAGCCATAACAAAAAGATCGTGGGCTACTGCAACCGCTTGCTGTAAGGCCCATGATTTGCTATATCTAGCATCGGCTATCTAGTACTTTAAGTACGAAGTAGTAGATTTCAAATCAGAAGTATTTTTTGGGGGGCGCCTATATAATCACCCCCAAAACCATAGACTCACCCCCAGTATACAGTAGAACCGACAAAAAAAGGGGAATTTAGAAATAGGGAAACGACTTCGAGAACAATTCTTAAAATATTACAGATAAGGAACTAAACTACCAGGATGAATTATAATGCGAACTTTGACACGTATCGGGACCGGGGAGCATCGAGAGTGCGGGGTTTTGTTTTTGAACGTCATTTGACATCATTCACTTGGTCATCCCAGCTGTTTGTGGACCGGGAAGCCAAGTTTGTGCGATCTCGTCGGTAGCGGAATCGAATGTGGATGAATGAATCGTGCAGTCGGATGATCATTTTTTAATGAAGTAGCAACAATAAAGCCGATACCTTTTTATGTGTTAGTAACCAGGGAATTCCCTGTTGCTGGATTCTTGCACCCCTACTTATTTCATTTGTCGCACAGTTATTAATACTGTAGCGCAGAATCGTGGACATCGGTGCTGTGTCCAATTGATGCATCTGACTCAAATGAAATGTGTAATTATGGGCACCTACATTCGGTATCCGAGTCTTTACAGATCCATGCTGGGGTGGTCGGCGGCTATTCGCCGCAGTTGATCCCTTATTCGTAATATGCTCCCTTTTTCCTAATTACTTTCGAAATCGTTTCCCTATTTTTAAATTGCTAGTAATTCAGGGGTGATTCTACGTTTTTGTGGGTGATTATGAAGGCACCCTTTTTTTGGGATCGGTTACTCAGCCCCCACCTTTATATTAACCACCGAATTTTAGCATCCACCCCAAAAAAGAGCCCCTACCCCCAAATAATTCTATTTTGGTCAGAATGTCAATATCCACTTTGCATTCATCGGAATCATGAAAAAATATCTTAGTTTCTATAAATTTTGGACTTCTAAATCTACTACTTCTGCATCTACTACTTCTTCTAAATCTACGGCTTATATTTATATCTACTCCTGGTGCTGCTGGTGCTGCTTGATGACAGGTTCGAGCATTGTGGCCTGCCTGATGGCAAATCCGACATCGCCGGCGTCGCAATTGAGCATCCAAAGTAGCTGCAGCATCCTCAAACTGTGATCGACGTCGCTGTGTTGACCCTGACGGCCGCCCACGTGTCGGCACTTCCACAGGATCTTCACATGCGACGTAATTGTTAGCTCCACTATATTTTCTGTAAAGCAGTACAACCGTAAATCCATCGGCACTTATAGTAAATTCTTTAACAAGTTAGACAAAACGATACATGCAACGAATTCTTCAACGTACAAGACTGACATAGGATTTTTCGTATAGACCTGCCACCTGGGGTTCACGTGGCCCACGTACAGTTATCAGCGCATTTTGCTTGCACTAATCAGGATACGTAGTTGAATCTCCCTACAACACAGTTGGCTCGAAGATCATTCGCAAGTACAGAACCTTTTAATCGTGGCACGCTGAGGATTTTGCTTACCTCTCTTTCGCTTATTGCTCCAGCATAAATTGCTCCAGCATAAATTTCCACTAGATAGCGTGCGAGGAAGGGCGCTTCACTAGCACCGTGCAATTCAGCTTACAAACACCGCACCATTGGTGACACCACACGATAATCTTTTATAAGGACTAATCCGTCTCGCGGTGTATCAGGCCGACCAGGTTCATCGTCAGCTACCATCTTGCGCCAATTCGGGTGCAGCAACACCGAAGGATTTTCATCAGTTCTCAGCGACAGGTTACGAAAAGAATGACACTTGTCCGCAATCCATCCGACTGCCATACCCGACCGATTCTTTCGTTGTAGGTGTAACCAGTTCAGTCACTATCCTACTATTGTCTTCTTCATTTTTCTTCTGATTCCTTATATTTCTCGAACCTTTTGTCTGACAGTAGCTGAATGTGCTCACTCAACGACTTCTTGGCATCTTCTTTAATTTTTGCAGTTGAACACCGTTAAATTCCCCGACTTGTCCGCAAGGTGGAGAATTATTTGGGGTGGAGGCTGACCAATCAAAAATTTGGGGGTGGGGGCTAGTTAACAAAAAGGTGGGGGCTGAATAACCGATCACTTTTTTTATAAAATCTAAGATATTTTAAAGGGACAAAGGGATTTTCTACCACGTTGTAAAGTTAATGGGAAATTTATACCAAAAGTTGAAAAAATTGTAAAATATACCTTTTGTGCCAATGGAAAACATGGATTATATACCACGAGAAAATTCGGGATGTAAAATGCTAGTTTCAAAGGATCTTTTAGATCGTAGCTAGCAATTGCTTAAAATTTGCAGTCTGGCGTTCCAGAATAATCTCTTGTACGTGCCCGGAAAAGAATACTTTTGCTTTATTCAGCAATTTTCGGCCCCGGATTTTGGATGAGAGTTCTTCACGCCGTCCCTAAATTTTGTTATTTTTTATCATTTATGTAGTCCTAACAACATCAATTATTGTTCCGTCTTCTAAGAATGATATATCTTCTTGCGCGAGCTAATTTTGTATAGCTTACTCCGTCCCTAAAATCATTTGCACCAATGCTTGTGTTTTTCAGCTGGCTGATGGTAGTTTTGGTACCGCAGAACTTTGAGTATAACGCACCCATTCTTAGGGATTTATAACTGGAATGTTTCTTATAGATTTTGGTTTCGTTTTACTTTTGTTTTTACAATCATGTTATTCAACTTGAATACCTATCTTTACTGAATCAACTATTAGAAGAAAATGCAAGACCTAATGCAATTTTGAGTTAAAAAGCCTTTAGTATTGTCATATTATCGTAATATTTTCAATGTTGACAGCAATTCCTAAGTATACTGCCTTGAAACGGAAGTTGCCCTAACTGTTAGCAAAAACCTCCTCCAAAAGTAAAAAATCAAATAAATGGAGCCTGGCCCGCCCGAAGGAATAAGTAACTTTTAGCATACAAATGGCTGATTGAGGAAAAAATAGCAAGGTGAAATCACCAACTTTTTAAACGACTCTTTAAAAACGATAAACATTAGACTTCATGGCTGCAATTTCTGCTAGCCGACTGTTAATTTTAAACAGCACTGGCTTGATTGTATTATTGATATTATTTTTAACAGTATATGCTGTATTGCGTTATAATGCTAAATGCATTCCAAGGGGCTGATAGCAAAGGATTAAGGTAAAAATTAACGTCCGTAATCTTGCACATACACACGTGAACGTGGACACCTAGACAACCGAAAATATTTTTATCCAATCAGGTGCATGTGATCACACTCACCGCCATGTATATATACTAGTACTAGTTTATAATGTTCCCGTGGTTTCACGGTGGCTGTGTGTGTACTCAAACCGAATTCCTGTATGATGACTTTGGCGTCCACTTAAACAGACAACACTGTAAGAGTCCAAGAAGAAGAGAACAAAGAGAAAGGCGTGTTGGTGGGACTAAGAGCAGCATTGTATGTTTCTATTGAAAGCGAATGGTCGTTTGGGATGGCGGGTGCTGTTAGGAGTGACATGGTGCGATATGAGTAAAGCCAGGTGGCTTTATTCAACGTCTACTGGTTGAAAGACTCTGTAGTCACTTTCCTACGCTCTCATTGGCCAGCGAGGGCGGTTTAAGCATTTGATTGGATCAGAGGGGCACATTGGGCACTGGAGGGGCGCTACGTTTTTAATTGTATAGATATTGCGATTCGAAATTGAGACAGATCGGCATTGTCGAACACGCTAATACGAATTCGAGCCAAAAAGCATATCCTTGTGAGACCCGATTTCAAGGCAAACCGAAATTGAATGTTGCATTATATTGCCAAACAAATGCTGAATTTTTTTGTGGTATATAACCATGTTTTCCATACGAACAAGTGGTATATTCCAAACTATTTTCAAGTTTCGGTATAAATTTACCGTGAACTTTACAAAGTGGTAGAAAATCCATTTGTCCTTAGTTTAAATAGAAAAAGATTTATAAAACAATTAAATAATTTCCATATGCTTTAAAACCTCAAAAAAATTCAATTAATGTCGTTTGATGGTCCTAGTGATCCGAGATGTATCTCTACGCAAGCTGTAGATCTTCTTCTAATGTGATCAATCCATTTGTGACGCTATCGAAACACCGAGAAAGCACACCCCACACAAGCGGTGGTGTACCAAACGGTTCACGGTGGGTGCCGTCAAGCTTCGAAAAATTTCTCATCGGGGAATCAGTAAATGGTTTTAAAGCTAGTAAGAAACGGCCTTAGCTTCAGCCATAACGATTATTCATACCGCTAAATACGATTCATTATATTGTCTCCAAAACTGTTGTTTGGATCCATTTTTGTCTTCCATGGTACAGTGTGCCATTTGCATGGTATGAACCACGTAGCAATGCTGTACAATACTTCGACCTAATTAAGATTGCGTCAAATTAGTACTAGTACACCGACCGCTTGGCGTGGGCTCGATTTCATGTGTGTGTGTGTTAACCGTAGTCTATTTAGTTTAACTAACTAGTAGCTACAATAAAAGTGCTAAATGAATGTTGGAGCCCACGCTCTGATCGTACTTCGTCCTGTAAACTAGTCGATCATCTGGTCGGTCCCGCATATCACCATGCAAACATTCCAGTATATCACCATGCAAACATTCCAGTATAGCGCTTCGGAAACAGGGCATATCTGTAGCCTGATCCCTCGTATCCGCGTTGCTGGTCTGTTTTTTTTTCGAGCTCAATCACAGCCTGAATTTGTGCGATCATCTTTAACTACAACAGACCTAAGTGCTCATGCGCACTTCGATGTTTGTCTAGACGGTCAACCCTGTCATGGCTTCTGACGGCAAATGGAGTTGACGGCCGGCTGGGTAGATGGGCCGCTCTGCTGTCTCAGTGGTCTCGAAGTAATCCAGTGTACTAAAGGAGAAGAGGAGATACTGGGCACGTTAGCGGCCAGCATTACCCCAAACACAGAGGTGGAGGAAGCGCTGATAGTTATAGCGCCTCGGAAACAGGGCATATCTGTAGCCTGATCCCTCGTATCCGCGTTGCTCGTCTGTTTTTTTTCGAGCTCAATCACAGCCTGAATTTGTGCGATCATATTTAACCACAACAGACCAAAGTGTTCATGCGTACTTCGATGTTTCCCATTGAAAGATTCATCATTACGTAATCGCCACAGCCAAGTTGACCCTATGGAGCACATGGTCCCCATAGTCTTTTCATCTCACGGCTGCAAACTTGTGCTTGTTGACCGCACCGCTTCTGTAATCGTTCCATGATAATTTCTGACACCAGCGGCGCTCCTCTGGTCGCGAAGTGCCGTTGTAGTTGGGACGTTTAACTCTATTCGACCCACCATCCGTTCCAGAAACTTAATATTCGCGTCCATACATTCTGGGCGCGCGTACACCCCACAATATGTGCCCCCTTTCCCGGGTGCTTGACAATATTGTTCCATTGCACACCCTCCTTGCGATGAATATTCATCGTAATACCTACTTCAACTGAAACGTCGCCAACCGATAGAGATATCACATCTGAAAATCGGACAGCAAATGATCAGGTTTTCAGATCGGCGACTGCTCCTGTAGTGCATCGTTTCATGTGTCTTCTGATCTTTTCCATCGAATCTTGATCTGCTTGAGTGGTCGCACCAGTAATCCATACTACACCTTTCGAAAGGATCGCCGAAACCATTACTTGATTAAATGGAGCTTCACTTCTTCGACCACATACCGTGAATGCTCGGATGTGCCTCGAAAACCAACCCTTTCAGCTGTTTCGCTGCTTCCGAACTTGTACTGACCTGCTCTGGCTCCTCCCACGTAATGTTGTCCCATTCTATACCATCTTGCCGCTGTAGTAACATACACTTTTGTCCCGTGATAGTGTTTTCCCCTGCAATCGTCCGTTGGGAATGATAGCTCCATTTAGTATCCATCCATTCGCGTGGTGTCCGCATGATATTTAGTTCCCAAGGTTTCCCGAGCGATTCTCCGATCTCAATTCGCGGAGCACTGAGTACTATCGCCAATAACCACCGTCCAATTTCCACCCTTGTTTATCTCTTGTCCTTGTGAATGTTCGCCCGCCACGTGCAGGTAAGCCTCGAACTCCGCGTGACTTGTAACTCTTGAAGACGCATCCGTTTGCAACGATCATACTTGATTGGCGATAAAGTTGGCGTCGATCCTTCTGCAATCCATGGGTTATCAAAACAATTATTCGCGCCCCAAAACTGTTGTAAGTGGTTTGGGCCTAGCCCGTGCCAAGGAACCGTCGATAGATCAGCTGTAACCGTCACCTCTTCTCCGGTCCTCACCCCCCGTGCTGGTTGGATCCGTTGCGTCTCACACTCTGCTTTCAGATTAGCTAAATGTGTGAGAACGTACCTGAGTAATTGCTGCCGTTCTTCTAGTGATGGCCCTATAGCCTTTTAAATGGCTTCTCGTACTCTTTCCTCAGCCTTCCTCCTTATCCTTCGCCGGCAGGAAACACATGGAGATACCCACAAGTTAGTGTCCTTTCGATGGAATAGATGACTCCAATTTTTCCATGCTGTATTTGCGTGGACTCATTTCATATTGGTTTGACATTTCTCGTGGCTCATCGGCTGGTAATATATGAGATTCAGTAATGACAAATGCCTGCCTCATTTTAGAGTTGCACGAAGCCCTCAAACGGCCAGTTTGAGGTATGAGGTGAAATATCCTCATTTTAAGCAGCCTGGCGATTGCCAACGTTCAGTCATTACCGACAGATGACAGGAGCCAATTGCTGAGCAGATAAAATCGTTTGGTTACACTTTGTATCATAACTGACAGTTCAGAGCAGAAAACGCAAACGTAATAATATCTCACTTGACGATTTCCTCGCGATGCCTTAACACTAAGGAAGACCGCGAACAACGGGAAGTGGGCGACAAGAACCAAAGCGCCGCCGCCGCAGCTTTACAAATCGATTTAAGCTTGATGTTGTTATTCATTTTGAGTGATTTGAAATGAAGTATACCCTTAACACTTATTTCCGGAATTTGAATTTGGACGCGAGAGAACAAAGGCAAAAATTAATTTACAAATGGCGGCAACACCCCTTGACTTTGGAACACCGATGCGAGAACGCCACAGTGGCTAATATAAAATATGTGAGAGCGCCAGGGGTTGTGGCAATTTTACCTCCGCAAGCAGAAAGTGGATCAACATGCTCCGTAAAGATGGTGTACCTGTTAACGTGGCGATGCTGAAAGGCGCCGAGATAGCACAACGATTAGAAATTGCAGAATTTCGAGGTTCATGGCACTGGCAAGTAGGGTTTCTTAGGCATTACCGCTTAAACATTCGCACAAGAGCGCGACAAGGGCAAGTTACCCCAGAAGCAGCTGCTGAGGCAGCACTTTGCTTTGGGAAGGCAGTGCAGCTAAAGATGAAAGAGCTTGGAGTAAACAAAATATTCAATGGAGCTCAAACGGGTAGGAAGTGATAAAAATGCGTGAAAGATGTGATAACTTTTAATTTTAAATTATAATTGTTTTTGTGGGGTATTTTTCGAGTATTTGCCAAAAAGACCATTGACGATCGCGGCGTAAAAACAGTATGTGTTCATCATGATGGCAAAGATAGAGAGCGCGTTACCGTAATGCTCTTGGGGGATTCAGGTGGTGAAAAGTACCTTCCGTTCGTCGTTCTTAAATCTTGCCGATCGACTGTGCAAGGCGGTGACCATGAGAATTGAGTGAAACAACGGGGTTTTGGAGTTTACGTGTGACAAGAGGCGCAAGAAATAATGAAAAGGGAGGGCACGCTAGAACTATATGCGAACCCTCCAGCATGGTGGAATGAGAACGTGCATCTCGGAAGGCTCAAGGCAATGTTTGGCTCGCACGGAAGCCTGTTATTTTTCTAGTTGACGACTTTTCATGACATTTGACTGCGGCTATTGCTGCTTCAACGATATTCATCTCAGGCGTGTATCCGCCGTCGTGTACGGCTACCTGTCAACCCTCAGATATCTCGTGGAACTGTCTACTCAAATCGCACCTTCGGAATGCATGGGATGGCATGTTGCGAAGTCAATTGCAGAATCAATTCGATACAACCCATGTACTATTAAAGCTGCGGCCGCCAAAACGGGCTATAATTAGCTCATGGATACGCACGATCTGGAAGAAGCTGTCATCACTACAATCAAGAACGGATTTCTCAAAGCACACATTCTACCATCTATGTCAGCAGGTGCAGCTTCACAAGATGATAAATTATTACATGTAAATGACAACATGGAGGCGGCTTTAAAAAAATTGGAATTGATTGATAGCGTCGTTGGCGATCCTTCGTCAGACGATGAGTTGTACTTTTCGGGGTCCGAGAAGAAAGACTAAACAGTTTGCCTTCAACCTTCACAGTTGCTTACCCTGGTATATTTGGTGGACTGTTCTAGAGAAGCTGGTTGGTGGTATTATATGTCGTGATTCCGTTTGTCAGATTGATGAAGATCACCTCCGTACTTGGGTTTATCTTATCTGTATCTCAGATCACTCAGTTTCTTATCTGGTAGGCATCTAAACCAGCGTTAGTTTGCGTATTTACGACTCAACTCTCTTCACATGTAATATTGAATTATAGTTTATTAGATAATCGAAGCCACAAGCGCTTTAGCGCTGTTCTGCCATCGATTAATGGGTCTAGCAAAACATTGACGGTAGTGGGAATACATATGCTATTTAACGATCGAAGTGATTGAAGTAGATTGCGATACATTTTGCAAACGCTGAGGGGTCAACAGAGACTAGTATCAAAGAAATCAGTAGTGGACCGATCGCATTTTCACCGCGATTTATTGCTGGTGAAAAAGGCGATGTTGAAAAGGGTCGTTCTAAATATCTGGCTGCGCTCGAGTGGCGGAAAGAAATGGCATTGACGATATCTTAGTGAGACCACATTCAAACTTTGAACTTATCAAGAAGCATAATTCCCGATTTTTTTCATGGCAGGACTCGTGACGTTTTACCCGATTACTTTTGAGCGGTCAGGTAAAGTTGCTTCCTGAACTTAACCGAGAAGGGCGCTCGCTTGAAGACCCTCTGCAGCATTATTTGTACATTGCTGAGTGCCTTTGGTGAGTGATCGATCCCAACGACACGAGCTGATCAGTAACCGTGCTGGATATTATGTGTATTGGTATTACAACTTCGGTGGAAAAGTCTTGGACTTTATCAAGCGCGATTCTACTTTTACCGGTGCTCATATCTGGAGCGCAGTGCCCATATTTCTTATCAGCATTCCTGGATGGTTCAACATGGTTTGGCGCGTGGGAAAGTTGCTAATTGATCCCGTACGCGAGAAAAGGTGCGTTCTCCAAACGACTGTTACAGTACTGTAGGACATGCAGTCTTTGCTGTTTTTGTATTGTTTGAAGGTACACATGCTCAAGGGTGGTGCCATTTTTAAAGATTTAATATTCGTTAATTGATCCGGAGAACATCCCTTCAGACTTTGGCGGAAAGGCGCAGCGCTGGGCGACTCCGAGGAAGAGCACGTCTTTGGAGGAACACGTTAAGAAGTATTTGCGCGTAGGAACTTCAACCAACTTAAATGATATTAACGTACCGGTAACCTCGCTGTAGAATACGTATATTATAAAGGCAAGATTGTACATGTATTCTTGATATTCAGGGCGCAAAAGTCGATTTCTCGTGCCAAGTACCTCATCATTTCACAATTAAATACAAATGCGTATCTGAGACCCTGGATGTTTAGCTTTCCCGTTTTTGTAATTCAGGTAAGGTTTTCCTTTTGTAGATGGTCCACTCCAAATCATGAAGATAGCTGTCGGCAATCACATAAGGAATACGGTACGCACTCACGTCAGTGATGCAGGACATAAGAACACAGAAACTACAAAATAGTTGAGATTATATCGAAGCGCGGAGTGGTGATCGCAAGCATTACGTCAGCTTATGGCAACGGATTTCCCGTCACCTTTTAGAGATTATAGATGTATTTGAACAGCGCAGACAACGATATTATCGATGTAAGCGAAAAAAAGAAAACACCGTACCAATTTTACAGAAAAAACACGAAAAATACAGAGAGTGTACGAAAATACAGAAACCTACCTGGAAACACAAATTCGTGTCGATATAAATACACAAAAAGTCCCTCGAAATACAGAGCGGCCCCACATGGTTGAGATAAGAATCATAGAATTGGTCAAAATAAAGCCGTACACTCACTGTGGTTCCGCTAGAGTTGCGGAATCATTTTGTGGCACACACTTACCTAGCCATTGGCTATCAGGGTGCCTGGTCATTATAGGCGAGAATTCCAAGGGTATAGGTCGCCCATTGCTTTTGTCCGTCGCTTCCAAGATGAAGCCGCGACACCAGGGGCAAATCGCTGGTTCTTGCGCAATGGTAATGCGATCGGCTTCGTTATTGATCTAAGAAATGAACTCCAAGAGCATACACTGCCCACTGGTTTTGGGCATCGTAACGGCTGTCATGAAGGCAACCATGGGAGGAATCGCGCTTTCCCGTGAAATGGTTGCGCGAATGACATCGTTATCAGCGGGTAAATTCCCCAGGGCGTAGACGGCTTTTTGTCGCTGCATGTCGCTCTCAGTATCCGTTATATAAGAAAGGCGTTGAGAAAGAGCGGCACGAGAAGACCATTCGTTTTCTTTGAAAAACGTGGAGCAGGTACAACATCTTCAAAACTATGATCTACTGGTAATATATTTGTTAATGCTACTCTGTGCATGTTGTGAATCACAGCTCTTATTTGCTCGAAGTTTAGATCCGACACAAGAGCCACCTATCTTAGCTCGATTGAAGGAACTGACAGACGCTGAGAATGCGTGGCTTGCGGTTGATCGAAACGTAAGCAGCAACGTCAGGAGTAATAATGGCACCGGCACAGGTGCCATCGTACCCAGGTAGATACAAAGCATATACTGGGATGCAAACGTGTGCACGGGCTGACAAGATCGGCAAATTGACCACTCATAGAATAGTGGACAAAATACTACTTAGACGAGTTTTATTTATTCAGAGTTGATATTGAGACCCACGATACCAAAGGACATGCTAGCACGACTCGTATTGTATTAAGTAAAATAGTATAGCGAACATTTTTATAACGCTTTATTTATGTTAACGTGTAGTATTAGTCATTTGTGTCCGTTTGTTATATGGGGAACCCACTAGTGAACCCATCGTCTAGCCCTAGAACTAGTGCGTCTGTACTTTCGTGATAGCTCTGTATTTTTTGACAGATGTATTATAGATTTCTCTCAAAAAAGAACCGAAGAAAATGGCCACAGAAAGAGCGGTGCGTCCTTTCTGAGAGTGTAATTATGTCCATCTGTCCTCTAGTCAAATTAATTTCAAACTTAAAGAAATTAAAAGACTTAGAAGCGTAGAGGATATTTTGCTTTACGTGTTTATCCAGCATGAAATCCGAAAGTTCAAGCTTCACGACCTTGTGATGCTCGACCTCGGCTACCCACGCCTTCAATCTATACCTCACAAAACTTACCGATCATAATTCAGTCGATACAGAATTGAAGGAATCTAGCGTGCCAGCAGAAGTGTAATATCGATCCGAGCGTGCGTATATTTTTGGTTGGACACCAAAGCCGGCAAGGCTTTCTTCAAAACAGCAATGCGGGGGAGCTTCACATCGAATTATTGCCGAAGTGGAACATCGAGAATCATTTAATATTCTTAAAAAACATTCACGACACTTGAAGTAGCAAATGCATGAGCTTCATGTTCTTGGAGGGCAAGATAGAAATGACGATACTGAACTGAGTGAGGTATACCGATTCACCAACTCTGCAGCGGAGATCTGTAATACATTCGCCAGCGATCGATTCATAAACCAACAAGATATTACGTCGCAATGATTTCTGGTCAAAATTACAACCTTACAGACTTCCTTCTCATAACCGTTTCTCAACTCTGAGTAGCTGCTGTTGCGAGAGATGAAGCTGTGATTGTGGATATATATCATTGCAGTCGACTGAAGCGTTTGGTAAGAAAACAGAATGTATGCATTTTCTCGCCTTATTTTCAAAAGCAATACTTGCTGAGTATCTGGATACTGGACACGACCAAGTTGCTGAAAGTATACAACAGGTACAAAAAGAAGAAACACCCAAGACGCAGAGCGTCTACGGCAGGACCGTTACATACGCAGTTATATAGAGAAAAGACACCCAAGACGAAGGGCGTCTACGGCATGGCCGTCAAGGAGGTGCTGACGCAGGGCGTCTACGACAGGGCCGTTATATGCAGTTACGTGCAGATATTTAAAGATGCAGGACATCCAGACGCAGGGCGTCTACGGCAGGGCCGTTACGAAGTTGAAGGTAAATTCAACATATATGCCTAGAAGTTTGTATATCAATATACATTCATGTTAACTAACGTCTAATACAAAATAGGGCGTGCAGGGTGAAGTGTCAGTTGGTAATCTCACAGCCGGAGCGCAGGGCGCTAACACACTAAAGAAGTGCAGGGCACCTACTTACCAGTCCCTGGGGTCATTCACCGACCGAGACGGGTTTCCGTTTCTTCTGTCATACGACATAAACCTATACTTAGTGACAGATCACTACTTTAACTACGGCTAAGTACGATTGAAGTCACTACGCACTAATTGACTATGGCTACAAATGAAAAAAGTGAAAACCCAACAAAAGTTTTGTCTTACTGGCGGCGGAGATGATGGGGACGTAAGCGAACTTTTTAGTGTCGTATTCTTCAAACCCAGCCAGCCCAAGCGTAGACGCTTAATTGTTTGTCCACATCGATCCTCTGCAAATTGTGGTATCACACACAGCACAACGCTGGGGTCGGTTGAAGCAGTTTATTAAAACTTCTGTGTTTGGGGTTGTGGGGAGAGTAAGAAGTGGCGTCCTTAAATGATAACGTGAATTTGTGGTAAAGTGGATCTAATATATAAATATGAGTGGTCCACACTGCTACTCTGATTGGATGAAATAGCGGCACCAGCTACTATGGATTGGTAAGAAGTGACAGTTGGTCACCTGGGACGGGTCGACCTGACCAGGGATTGGGCGATCGGTAACATTATCCGGTAAATAATACTTGGTGAAATGATGGAAGTTACCGTTACTTGATCGGAGCATAGGACATCTTAGTTGAATCGACCGGTCGGATTGGTCGACCGTCTCTGGAGTGATAAAAAAACTGACCGGACCTTTGTAATACTGGTTGGAATACACCGACCATCCCGAACGATTGTTTTATTGGGACCGTTGGGTGATATTATGGTTGAAAGTTGGTGCTTTGGTTGACACAAACCGGTCCGACCAGCTGGTCGGTACGGTCGACCTACCAGCCTCACTGATCGGGTAAACTGGACGTTATGGATAATTACAAGCACCGATAGATTGGTATTGAAGTTGAAAGAAATCGATGGTTGCTGGATTTCGTGTCATAATTACTGAGAGGATCGACCGGGTCGGCTGATCAGATACTGGATGGCCGACCGAAGCTGACTGGAAAAGATGGACCGATGTGATCGGAGATGGACCGGCTGACTGGCAAGGATGACCCGACCAAGAAGAATTATGAGGATTGCAAAGGTGGTTGGGATATTACAAAGGTTGGCCGAGGTTAACATCGGCAAATCATGTGACAGAATGATTAAGCTCGACTTATTGGGTGAATCACAAAGGTTGGTGTACGATAAATTTAGTTTTGGTTTTTAGTTTTTTATATTTTTAATAATAGGATTGAATTTATCCCAGTCGCTCCGTCACTTGTCGGCGGTCATTGGGAGCACAGGATTAACAAGGCTGAACTTATTCCCGGTCGAGACGCGTACTTACGCACTTTGGCTCGCCGGAATTCCCCCGACGGGATTGTATTAGGTCGTTTTTTATCCTCACCCGTCAAGCTCACGTGTTTAGAACACGTTTATGAATTGGAAATGATTTGTGGGGATAACTAAGCGGATTTACTGAGAAAAATTGTGATTATATCGTAGAATTTACGTATCGTTTCGTGGTTATTAGTTATTATTGTACCTAGATGAGATGGTACAGGTGGTACATTATTGCATATGCATTATAAAAAGGTATGGGATGGAACAGTTGGGATGAGCAATGGGACTAATCAGTTTTATAACCGGTAGTCTATCCACATTAAGAAGATGGGACATACATCCTTGATTAGCTAGCGTAAGAAGGTACCTAGAGACGATACTAGCTAAGCACTTTCTAATTCGACATCATCTACAAAAACAATCCCTGTGCCAAGTCTATATTCATTAGGTTATGAGCCCAAATCCTTACGACGCGTCTGACATACTCCGCGAAGACAACTACTTCGTGTGGGAGTTTAATGCGCGAATGTGATTGGCCAAAAAGGGATTGCTTGAGCATATTGATGCTCTGAAGGCCCCCGCGGATGATGACGCTTTGGCGTCAAATTGGAAAGTCAATGACATGCGGCCCTTCGCTATTGTGACGACTATGGTTAGCCCCAGTTTACAGTCGATGGTGCGCATGGCGACCTCGACTGGGAAATACTCAAAAATTTCTTTTTACGACAAAGTGTACATAATAGAGTACAACTGCGGCGACAGCTGCACGAATTTCGATTCCCAAAAGGTGGTAATGTGATGGAGCACTTTCTGCGATTTGACGAGCTGTGCATGACTATGCAAGCTGTGGGACAGGAAATTTCCCCTGATGATCATTTGGTGATACTTCTAGGTAGTCTAACGGACGACTACGAGCAAATTGTAAAGATCATCGAAAACATGCCTGGCATGACACTGTTTCAGGCAAAGGAGATGCTGCGACGTGAATTCGACAGCATGGCACGGAAAGAAAGTCAAGAAGTTGCGTTACGAACTACGCAATCATCGAAGTCAAAGATGGTACCACGTACCAAAAGTAGAAAGGGCAAGCTCATAGGAAAGTGCTTCTTATGCAGTAAGTATGGACATAAGCGCCAAGACTGTAGAAGTCAGGAAGAAAAGAAAGGACGTGAAGAACAAGCTTTTTCAGTGTCAAATGGATATTCGGATGGGTGGTTACTGGACAGTGGTGCCAGTAGTCACATGTGCCCACACAAAAATGAGTTTGTGGATATTCGCCCATTGGAAACCCCAGTTAGAATAACCATTGCGAATGGCAGCGAAGTTATCGCAAAAGGGGTCGGAACAGTACGAGTGGTACTCAAAGGCGGGAAGACAGCCCGAATTGAGGATACTTTCTGGGTTCCGGATTTTGATAGAAGATTGTTATCCATATCAGCATTGTCGAAGAAAGGACTACATGTTACGTTCACAAAATCGAATTGTGAAATAAGGAACGATAAGGAGATCG
>MIQA02023298.1:0-40932 GCA_001887855.2 Sclerospora graminicola
AAAGTATCTAAAGGCACTGATCGGAAACCTTCGCCCGATCAGCCCAGCCAATAAAAACGAGAGATAACGAGAAACCACGAAAACCACGATAAAACCACGATCTTCCACAGTAACCCACAAACGTTATCTCCACAAAACCTTTTCAATAATAACGTGTTCCAAACACGTGCGCGTAGGGGTGAGGTTTGATGGTCTAAACAAAACCCGTCGGGGGGCCTTCCGGTAAGCTAAAATGCGTCGAAGCGCGTCTTAACCGGTAATTACGTTGAGCAAGAGGGGCCTAGTTAACCCTGTGCTCCCAATGACCGCGACACGTGGCGGAGTAACTCTTTGCTTAGGGGGAAATTCAAAACCTGTTATTATTTATGCAATGTCCTATACCTAGTGTACCATACACCAACTCATGTGCCTGCCTCATACTTCGATCCTGTTCGTTTCGTCGCACGGTTGCGTAGTTCCACCTTACCCATCCTTGTTTCACCTTCAAACTGATCCGTACCACTTCTGGACTGATTATGGTCAAACGCTATGGCGATCTTCAACCATCCTGATCTCTCGATAAACAGCCTGGAACCAGCTCGAGATCTGCCTCTCAGACACTGTTTGCCCAATATCTAACCCGGCTTAACTGCAAACTCCATCTCTCTTCACACCTGGAAGCCGGTTTGGGGTCGATCGGTTCAGATCATGATCGGTATAGCGATCGGAAGAGTGATCGGGGCAGTGATCAGGGCGATCAGCCCCGGATCACCTCGAGACACCTCAGGGTTACCACCACATCGACATTACTAGTTCACTTGACCATATTCTTGACCTTCACTACCTGTCGGGATACAAAGTTCGCACCGACACAGCATTTCTCGTGAAGTTGGACCTGATCGGACCTTGTTGCGTTAATTCTGGATGGATCCATCAACTCTCACCTCTTGCCACAGCTTAGTAATGCTCGTACGGCTCGCCACTCCACATACCCAGTTCTGTCCTGTACCCGATCTTCGTATTCTAGGGCGGAGTTAAGTGACTCGGCCGATCGGGCCGGGATTTCCATATCGCATCCACCTTCAACATCTGTACCGTTTGAAACCCTATAACTTATCCCGATAACTGGATTCTGCATTCCTGATATATTACTTCGCCATTGATGCCGTATCTCCAGTTTGTCTCAGTCGATCTAGCCATGTACGTCCACGTGAACTCCTAACACGCGATATCCCGATCGGACCGTGACCTTCGCCATTCCATTAATATCCGGGACCAGGCGTAATAACGGTACTCGGCGTATCCCTTCACACTACAAAAGCCCGTTGTCAACCGCCTTTTATAGTATACGAAATCAGCCTGTCTCACCCATCAACTGTCCCATCTTGATGGGTGTTCCGATCGTCACCAAACAACGGTCATGTGTGGTCCACCTTATCCTCAACTTTTTTTCAGATCGCTTCACCACAAAAGCACTGGGACAGTCGCTATCTGCGCCGCCCGGACTTCACCGTCAGATCCAGGAATGTGAAGTCGCACATGCCGAGGCCCAGTCGAACGTGGATAAAGCCCGGCAGATGGTTTCTGACCTTATGCAGCGTCGTGCGGATTGCTTATCCTCGATACAAGCTGCTCGAACCCGACTGACCGAGGCGGGTGCTAGAGTGGCGCGTCTGGTGAAGGGCCCTGCGCCAATCCGGCGGGCCATCAGAAATCTTCTCGATTTAGCCTGCCCCCGCGGCCCCGGTTCCACTACTCCTGCTCCACCATCTCTACCTCTGTCTGCTGACTCTGATGCAGGCGTCAGATCATCCGAGGGAAACGCGTCTTCCCCAGGCTCGGTCACCGTCAAAACGGAGGTAACCACACGTCTCCGGATCTGGGATGCTTCCCGAGACCCTAACCCTCCACCGGTGCCAGCCAGCGCGCAGCCGACTTCTTCACGATCTCCAGAGGATCCTCCGCTAAACGGAGGAAACGTCGAACCAGCAGGATTTCATTGCTTCCTTCTCTCGTGGCGACTAAACGGCTTAAACAGTCCGCCTCGTCGGCGGAAACGGTAAAGAAGAAGATGAGCCGGGCTCCGGCCCTGATCCGGGTCTTACCGTTTCCGGGTTGTTGGCTTCCGGAAAGGCGCCCCTTAGTGACCGCGTTCCGAGTTCCTTGCCCAACCCTTCTTCTCCTCAAGTTCTTGGAATTTCTCCCCACGATCTCCGAGGGCCATCCACCGCTTCCCCGGATGAGGGGGGCGTCTATCCAGCTCGAAGTGGACGACGACAAAGCCGTTACCGAAGACTACGGGAGGTCACATTCTCCGAATATTTTTTCACTGGATGAGAATGAGTCCAAAGAGTCAGCCGAAGAGTCTTCTCCACTCTGGATTCCTCGCCGGAGAGTCATGATTGCTTCCGAACTCACTGCGGCTCGCCCCTGGTCTGAGGTGCAGTTAAAAGGCTTGCGCATTGCAGACCTCGCCGGCGCCTACGTCACTCGGGATTTGTCTCATCCACCGTTGTGGGTGTTTCCATCGGCTTCTAAATCACCTCAAGCTTCCGATTGGCGTCCCGACCTAGTCAAGTTTGACCAGCTAAGTGCGATCCTGTCTCTCAAGCCATGGGCCGTGTTGGCAACGGATATGCCCGATATGGGCTTGCCCCGTGTCGGCTGGTTCGCTGATCTTCGTAATGCATGTGCAGGGTATCTCTCCCAAATGGTCAATCCATTTGGGAGTCCACCCACCACCTATTCATTTCCGCCTAAGTCGGACGTACAGCTCCCGATCTGGCCAGATACCGCGCTGAACGCAAGCAGCGTCGAAATCGGGCGGCTGAGGGTTGGACCAAGTTATGTAGGCTCGTCGTCGACGGCATCCGCGTCGGCCACTGTGACTTGGATATATTTCTTCATCCTATTATGCTACACTTGGCCAATCGCCGGGTGGAAAAAGTGGGAATCCGGCTGAGGGCGGGACCTGGTATCCAGGATTGGGAAACACCCGTCGCGCCACCACCGGCCAAGCCTCACTCGCCGAGATTGACCAGCGGAATCCGTGGCGTAATCAGTATCGGCAGGATCCCTGGCCTCAGCGTGTCCCGCCTTCGGAACAAATTTTGCTACACTCGCCAGTGATGACTTGCAAGGCTAGTTTATTTTGCTCGTTCTAGCTTATTCCACTTCCCCCATCCATCCATTGCCATTCGCCCCGCTAATACATCGCTCATTCCATTACCTATGCCGAAACCACTTTTTTCTACTTCGATAATCCGAACACCCATCCTGCTTCGCCACTCATGCTGACTCCAAAACGTTTTTTAATCCAGCACCATGTTGATTCCAACAAGTTTTTCAATCCAGCACCATGCTGACTCCAAAACATTTTTTTTTTATCCAGCACCTGATTGGCCCATTGCTGACCAGACTAGTTCCTATCCACCGTTTGATTGGTCGATTACTATTACTTAAACTGGCCGTACCCGCTGCCCGGCAGCCGGATAGCCTAATTTCCTGGGTCAACACCACTTCTTCATGGGTCTGCATGACCTCGAAACGATTCCGGCTCGCTCGTCGGCGGTCAAACTCCCTCATCAACGCCCTACCATTTAGGTCCAGCTCATCCACCCACGACCGTTCTTCGTAGTTTTTCTACTGCACCAGAAACTCTCTGTGGATCCGCCGCCCAAACCTGGTTTTCCGGCCAATTCGACAATCCAAAATCTTCTCCACGTCGTACTCGTCCGGATCCAGCGGTTTGTCCCAGCTGTCCTGTGGCAGAAGGGCTTCGTCAAAGTCGAACCGGTCGCTGTCCAATACCGGGCGCGTACTCGGGCGATCTGGGAAGTGTCTCGCCAACTTCAGTTTGGAAACGTGCACTATTGGAAAAACGTTGTAGTCAGTGTCTGCCGTAACCAGCTTGACCGCGTGCTCCCCGACCAGCTCCGCTACTCAGAAAGGACCATGCCACATATGGGCTAGCTTCCGGGCGTAACCGTCCTTGACTCGGTCCAGATACAACCATACCTGGGAGCCTGGCTCTATACCATGCTCCCTGACCTGGTCATTGTTCTGGTCGGCGCGGCCCTGGATAGCTCGTCGCAGGCGTTCGTTTACCTGTTCGCGTGCCAGCGAATAATGACGTTGTACACCCATCCTCCAGCGACGGGCGTCTCGATCACGGCTTCTAGTAAACCCTATCGGAATGGAAGCTTCCAAGGTGGATCGAGGATCTCATCCATTAGCTAAATAGGAAGGGGTGTCTCCCCTTACCCGATCGTGCGGCGAATTAACCTTCTATATTTGGTGGCATTGGCGCGAGAGAGCGAGCTACCAGACAAATTGATCGTTGAAAATATTGTAAAGTTTGCTGCGCCGAGCCTGAAGGTCGCACTCATGGTGAGGTATAACCCCATGAGGCAGGACCACATCCAGCATGCCCAGGAGTTAGTGGCATGGGCGCAAGAGCTCAAGGACGACGAGCGAAAGATGAAACGACATCCAAGGATTGTTGTGAACGCAGTAAGTGGTGGAAAAACTCAAAAGGTGTGCTATGGATGTGATGAAGGGGGGGATATTCATCGGAATTACCCCGAACCGGTGAAAAAATATGATCCCAGGAAGGCAGGCAAGAAGGGACGTCCGGATACACACTCCGAACGTCGTTTCGTGCTAGCTACGGTGGATAATTTGAGTGAAAGTGCCAGGATTTTTGGAGATATGAACGAGGAATTCTGGACCCTGGACAGTGGCACTAGTCGACACTTGATCGGTGACCCGAGCCTTCTTGAAGACCCAAGGGAATGCAGCGGTGATGATGCACTGGTGCTACCGGACGGAGGGACATTAAATGTTACGCAAGTTGGAAGGGTGACGATCAAGAGTGACGAACGACCAAGCACAGAAATTATTTTGAGCGTAGTCTATTACGCACCAAAATTGGCGAAGAATTTAATTTCGCTGGGCTGTTTAAAGAAAAAGGGATGCCACAGAAATGATCAGGACGATGTAATGGAAATCAAGATTGGAAACAAGTCACTTTTCCGTGTTGAACTTTGTGGATCGATTTTTGTGGCAAAGGTGCATGCTAACACCACAAGTGGATTTCAGAAGAATTTCCCTGATATTGTGATGAACGTGCAAAATGGGAAGGTTGAGAATGATACGCAGGAAGGAGGACAGTATCATTTTCATGCCCGCCTAGGGCACCTTGCATACGATACGATTGAACGTATGGCAACGTACCCCGGTCGGGAAACGAAATGACCGATCAAAAGCGACGGAATTGCCTAACGTGCGCAGAAGGAAAACGTTCTCGGTCGAAGCAACCGAAGCGCGATTCAGGCGAGAACACGCCCATTGACCGAATCGGCGGAGTTATCTGCAGTGACCTCAAAGGTCCCATAACTCCACGCGATAGACGCGGGAATCGATTTCTGGTGGTCTTTGTAGACCATTTCTCGAATTATGTGCGTGCGTGTTTTTGATGCTCCTACAAAAGACAGAGCAGCAAAAATGTTTGAACATTTTCTCGCATGGTTTGAAAGCGAGTTTAACTGCAGGATTCACGTTTTGCGCGCCGACGGGGGCGGTGAATTTAAAAATTTGGACTTATTCTGCCAAAGGACGGGAGTGCGCAGACAGATCACAGAAGCTGGAACCCCAGCGTCTAATGGGAAAGCTGAGCGGATGAAGCGAACCATTTTAACATGGTTCGGTGCATGATATTTGGGTCAGGTGTGCCACTGATGTACTGGACGGAAGCGGCTGAGTATGCAACTTACATACTAAACCGCAGTCTGACCAGAGCCAACCCAGGGAGAGCCCCACCGATACAAATACTGACGAAGAAACAAGTGAATGTTGGCGATATTGTGGTTTTTGGATCCCCCTGTATGGTTTGGAGGGATTAAAAAAAGTCACTTGGAAAGCATGCCGAGCGTGCGTTAATTCTCGGGAAGAGTGACCAGACAAAAGGTTACAAGGTGCTTTTGTTGAAAGATCGGGTGGTAACAACCACTCGACACGTGATGAATATTGAAACGCTTGACGGTCGATCAAATGACGTGGTCGCGAAGAAACTACAGACTGAAGAAACTGAAAGTGGAAAAACAAATGACGGGCAGGCAGCAAAATTGATTGAAGAGGTCACAGAGCAGATATCATACGGGTTTTCGTGGAAAGAAGCTAGAAGCAAGGAAATCTAGCAGGAGAGTGAAGAAAACTCCAAAAGCTGCTGCCGCCGAAGAAGAGAAAAAGAAGAAGAAGTTCAAAAATCCAAGAAGAAAGGTATGGCATTAGAAGGAGCTTCAGGACGTGCGTCGGTTTCAAATGAAGGTCAAGCAGAAACCAGGGACGAAAATGGAGTACCTGAAGCGAATATGAAATTCGCTTTCGCCGTGACCAGTGTCGAAGATGGGACAAAAGGTAAATTTGCGGCCCTACCTGTCCCAAGGAATTTCCAGGAGGCACATGCATCAAGCCAATCGGAAAAGTGGGCGGAGGCCGAACAAGCAGAGTTGCGTGCCTTAACTAGCGTAGGGACGTGGAATTTGGCGAAAACAGTTGATGGGAAAAAGCCTCTGCCGACAAAGTGGGTCTATAAGACCAAATTAAAGTCGGATGGAACAGTGTAGAGGTACAAAGCACGACTTGATCGCACGTGGTGACTAACAGATTCTTGGAGAAGACTATTTGTTTACGTTTTCCACTGTAATGGAACTCAATAATATGAAGGTAATTCTGATAATGTCACTTGTGTGGGATGTGCCTGCTAGACACGGGGATGTGCCAAGCGCTTACCCTAAAGCAGGCACAGAGAGTGGGTACGAGATACATCTACAAATTCCGCAGGGAATGGAGATTTCGGAAGAAAATGTGGGAGTTTTTGGAGTAAAGACGAAGAAAGATTTAGTTTTGAAATTGCAAAGAAATCTGTACGGCCATAAGCAGGCTGGAAGGCTTAGGTTCGAGCACTTACGTGAGACTATGGTCAAACATGGTTTTATACAGTGTCTGACTGATACGTGTTTTTTATACGTGTATGTGGAGACAATAAAACCCTAGTGTGGGTGTACGTCGATGACTTGTTAGTCACGGCAACATGTGAAAAGTTGTTTGAAGAATTTTTCGATGAAATGAAGATCTTGGAGTTAAACAATCTCGGAAATGTCGAAAACTTTCTGGGTATTCGTGTGGAAGGTGATCCAAGCATTCGATACACTATTGACAAAGAGTTTACGATTGATGAAATGTTGAGTAAACACGGCTTGCAGGACGCGAATGCGGTTCGCATGCCGATTGCGGAAATGGAGATGGAAAACAGTCTCGACGAATTGTTGCCTACAAAGGCAAATGGAAGTTTACCGTGCGTCAAGAGTTTTGGTGGGTATCCTGTTATGGATATCACGGTGCACACGACCGGATATCTCATTTGCAGTGCACAGGGCTACCCGATGCACACATGCGCCTACACGGCTGGACTATAAAGTGGCAAAAAGAATTGTGCGGTATCTAAAAGGTACCAAACATTTGAAGTTACATTTGAATCACGATGATGGAGATCACTTGCCGTTACGGATTGTCGGCTACAGTGTTGCCGATTTCGCGGCTGATAAGATGGATAGAAAAAGCGTGAGTGCAAGTGTAATTTTCGTGAATGGAATTATCGCCGGGTGGAAGTGCAAGAAACAGGGTACTGTTGCACTGTCCACGGCGGAAGCAGAGTTTGTGGCCGCAGCGGAAGGTGGAAAAGAAGTATTGGGACTGCGTAAAATTTTCGAGGAGATCGGTGTAAGTGCAAAAACACCGATCGTCCTAAAGATTGACAACATGGCCGCAATTAAGCAATTGAAAAACGAGGCCAGTGCGGTGAGCACGAAGCATGTGGATGTAAAACTCAAGTTTTTAAAGGACTATGTGCAAAAAGGTCGAGTGCACCCAGAACACGTTGGAACTGTGGATATGGTCGCGGACCTGTTGACGAAAAATTTGGCTGCACCCAGGATTGACGAACTGAGAGGACAATTGGTTTGAAATGATTTGTAAGGATGAAACAAATATGGTTCTTTTTTCGATTATGCATGGTTATATTACATTGGAAACTACGCGAAACATGCAGCGATGACGGTAGCGGATGGAGTGTTGGAATTTATGTCCTTTCGATGAACTATGGAAATGGATTAAAATTGTAAGAACCCGCATAAATGCATATTAGCATAGTTTTATTTAGGTTAAAAGTACTTTCGATGTGACAACTTTTAATACTATATAATATATCGCTTTTTACGTTTACGTAAAATACATTGGCTAGGAGTCAGCGCCGTCGTACTAACAGACGACCGGCGCGACTTCTGTAAGTGAACTAAGTAATCGAAGACATTTAAGTAGACACTGACCGGTTTACGTGTTACGTGGGGCATTTACGTTTCTCGTTTGGATTTCCTGTTTTTCTCGTGTGGAGATTGGAGTGCGGGTCCTAACAGGTCCGATTCTTTCCGCTACGCTTACTGTGGATTATTACGTGAGTTCGTACTGTTTCAGTGGAGTTACGTGGATTTCCAACAAACCTTTCGTCCAAGAGTCCAGAGAGCGTAACCCCCAGTGCTGACGGGTACACAAGGTGAGATTTCAAGTGGATGATCATATTCGTCATAACCAAGGTGATGGTAGTGACCGGTCGAGTTAGTCCAATACTGGCCCGGATCATGAGATGGATGAGCGGAGTGCCCCTCCGACAGTCATCTGCATCCCCCGTGGGTGTTCGAACCTCGGAAGAAATTCCGAGACCGACTACACCACATGACCAAGATGATGGTAGTGATAGGTCAGGTCAGCTCGAATCTGACCTGGACCATGATATGAATGAGCGGAGTACCCCCACCGAAAGTCAGTCATATGGACTTTGTTCGAACCTCGGAGGGATTTTTTTTCGAGATCGACTACATCACAGGTCGATCCTTTAGTCACAATAAAGTTAAGTTTTAGTCAGCGACAGACCACCATATCTTTTTGCGTTTACTTTGTTAGTGTCTATTAAATGCCTCACAGTATCTCATATTTTGGGTGTTGCAGTCATATTCATCTAGCTCACACGTTGGAAGGGCTAGCTGCGCTTTCAAGCCCAAATGTGAGCAAGCCTACTATTAAATTGTGCGTGTGTAAAAAGATTGAGTATACCTTCTGTGGTGAAGTGGAAATAAATCATGTCATGTGACCCTCTGATTGATTTGGTCGATAATCATTCGAATGTTTCTTGGAATGACGAAGCGGCAGGTGCTCAACTGGGACGACGCGTTCGAAACAACGATTTAGGTCTCAAAATTAATTCTGGTCGATTGACTTGATTAACAAATAGTGGACTAAAGTAGACTAAGATCGAAACGGAATTAATTCGACAAATAGTGGACTAGAGTGGACCGATCGGCCTTTGAGTGACTCTGGCTAACAAGTCACAGGTTAGATATGTAGGAAAACTGTTGTTTCTGACGCCTGGCACCGGCAATGTAGTGCCTGGTGTCTGCAGTCCGATTAGAAACTGTAGGCACACCTGTTGTTCCGCCTTGACTATAACTTAGTCCCGTTGTCTGACTTAAGAGGCGCTCTAGCCCGCACCGTCACCAGTTATGACCGCTCGTAAGTTCGTAAAAATTAAAAGTAATATATATTTAAGTTATTAAGTTCAAAATCGTACTTTATAACCTAAAATTCACATATACTGGTCCACGCAGTTTTGTCTAACCTGGAATTTCATTTTCATCAAACATGCCTTCAAATTCCAACACTCCTTCCAAAACCTTCGGGACCTCCATGCATTCACATGCAATTTTGCACGCTCTCACAGGTACATAATGCCATTCCACATCATCCTGCATAGCGAAACCAACCAGTTTGACCTCCAACCGATAACAACCAATAGAGAAAAAAATTGCAGACTTTAAATCAAACCAATTTGGTCTCGTAGCTCTCCAATCCTTGTCGCACTCAATGGAAAGGTCGGTCACCATATCCGCACTCGATACGTGCTCCGGCCTCATCTTCCCTTTCCTGTTATAGTCTTTAATAAGCTTGAGTTTCACATCAACGTGCTTGGTGCTCGCAACACTCGCCTCGTTCAGCGATTGTTTTATGGCAGCCTGATTGACTATCTTCAAGACAATCGGCGCCCGTGAATGTAAACCAATTTCTCCAAGTAATTATTTTATCCCCAGTGCCTGTTTTCCACTACAGCGGCAGCCACGAATTCTGCCTCGGCTGTCGAGAGTGCAACCGCTCTTTGCTTCTTACAACTCCTCCCAGCCACAATGCCATTCACAAAAATAACGTTCGCACTGATTATCGGCCGCGAAATCAGCATCACTATAACTAACTATGCGCATAGGCATAGTTTCTCCATCGTCATGTTTCAATCTCAACTTTAAAGTTTTCGTACCCTTAAGGTACCTTGCAACTCGTTTAGCCATTTTAAAATCGAAAAATGTGGGCGCATGCGTGCGCCTCGTCACCTTGTGCACCGCGAATGCAATGCAGGACGTAAGCATCGCGAAATCCAAAGCAGGCTCCCAACAAGCGATTGAAAATCCCTAATCGTGGGAGTTTTTCCATCTCTAATCATCGTTAATCGAGAATCCAAATTTTCCGGGACCTCTTCCTCCATGACGGGGGTCCTTACGATATTCGCGTCCTTGCGACCATGTTTCTCCAGCATTTCATCGATCGTGAGTTCTTGATCGATCCAATACCCATCTTCCGGATCTCCTCCGATCCGCATGCCCAAGAACTTCTCGACCTTTCCAAGGTATTTTAATTCCAATACACTCATTTCTTCAAAACAATTATCCACAAGTTTTTCATCAGTGGCGGTCACTAGCAGGTCGTCAACATAGACACCCACTAGAACTGAATTACTGCCATCACTTCGAACTGAAATACAGGTGTCTGTGAGACACTGCATGAAATTTATCTTCTCTTAGTAATTCGTACCAGAGACGCCCTGCTTGCTTCAAACCATATAGGTTTTTCTCCAGTTTCAAAACCACATCGTTATCTGTCCTTGCACCCAATTCTCCTAGCTTTTCCTCGGGTATCTTCATCCCTTGTGGCACCTTCAAGTGAATTTCATAACTTTCTTCCGTAGAGGCCTTGGGATAGGCGCTAGGCGCATCACCGTGCCGTGCAGGTACCTCCCAAATGATAGCCATAATTAGAATCATCTTTACGTTATTCAAATCCATCACTGTCGAAAACGTAAAAAAGTAGTCTTCACAGAAAATTTGCCTGCCACCCCGGGCCACGAGCCGAGTATTTCGGTGCTCAACAGTTCCATCCGCCATTAACTTGGTTTTGTACACCCATTTTGTGGGCAAAGGTTTCTTATCGTCACTTTTCCGCACAATTTTCTGCGTGCCTAGTTCTTCGAGCGCTCGCAGCTCGGCATCTTCGGCTATTTTCCACTCATTCGATAATTGGCTCTTGTGGGCTTCGAAATCACTCGTCGGGTCGGGTTCCAACGTTGCTACACAGTTTTCACGTGAATCCGACTCGACGACTGCAAACGCACACAGCAGATTGTCGCCTCCTTCCCGTCAATTTCCCAGAATTTCTGCGTTTGTCCCTTGCCCTCCCGGTGCATCTACTGTTCTTTCTCCTTTCGAAGTGTCTTCCGGGTCCTTCTGCTTCTTTTTCGCCTTTCCTTTTGACTTGAGTCTTGAAAGCGCTGCCGCCTTCGGTGTTTCCTTCACCCTGCGGCCGGACTTCCTTGGAACACCCTTTTCGCGGTTCTCGACGCGCTCTGGAGGCTTATGTCGCTCGGGTTGCGTGACCTTCACCCGCGTCTCGGTTTTATGAGGCTCCTTCTTCCGGGTCGCCTAATAACTTTGCTATCTGCTTATTTGCAGCTTCGTTCAACGTTTCGATTTGCGTGACATGCTAGTGGTCGTCACAGCACGGTCTTTCAACAATAAAACTTTGTATCCTTTTGTTTCATCGTTCTTGCTTAAAATTAGGCCTCTCTATGCGTGTTTTGAGAGTGACTGTGAGTGTGGATCCCTGTATACCATACACGGGGATAAAAAAAAACGATATCTCCAATGTTCGTTGGCTTATTTGTCAACGTCTGGATCGGGGGTGCCTTCAGGATTTGCCCTGGTCGAATGCGGTTGAGGATGTGGTGTAGTCGCTCTCAGAAATTCTTCCTGAGATGCGAGCACCCACGGGGGGCCCAGATGACTGACTGTCGGAGGGGGTACTCCGTCCATCCGAGTCATGATCCGATCCGGCATCCGGCCGGCTGGATCGGTCACTACCATCCGCTTGATCGTGACTACTCGGATGTTGCGCGTTGAAAGCTCACCTTGTGTACCCGTCAGTACTGACGGTTGCGCTCTCTTGATAGACCCTAGGGCGAAAAGTGTAAAGTCCGTCGAATAAGGAGACGAGGGTTAGGACTAGGGGTAGCTCCTGGGCGGAAATCTTCACCGGGGAGCTCGACAGGCAATATACTTGAAGTTTGTATACTGCGACGGCTGGACCGAGAATAGTCGATCGGCCAGCCAAACCAATAATAATGAAGGGTAAATCCAAACGTGTACGTAACGGGGAATTAAAATATAACTCCACAATCTTCCACAGAAGGCCAAAATGTTACCACTTCCCATTACTTAATATACCGTGTTCAAAACACGGGCAACTTGAGGTGAGTGTACGAAACGCCGCGACTCCCGGTCAGGGGACTTCCGGTGGGTTAACTTAACCTTCCCCGGGCAAACTAATAGCAGCAAGAGGGGACCTTGTTAGCCCTCCGCTGTAAACCAATAAAAGCGACTTGTGTCTAAGAAAGCGAAACGTATACTGATTTATCCCTATATTTTATACTCCCTTTTGTGTAACCTACCCCAAATAGCCCGGCTGGACAGTCATGTGGCTTACCCGAAGAAGCCCGGTTAACTCCAATTTTGTGTACCAGCCCGTCCGGTACACCAACCCAAATGGTACCAGCCCGGCCGGTACACCAACCCAAATGGTACCAGCCCGGCCGGTACATCGAACCCAGCCGGATCGGCCGGATGGCCATCCATCTAAGCTCACTGGCCGCTGGCGTTAGCACTTCCTTGGCAGCTCCACGTCCGATCCGGGTGTCTCCTTCGTCCTCTAGAACATTCACCCTCCTTCAGGCTCCTTCGCTCATACCTTCCAACCAATCCGCCCCTCGGCCGTCCACCATCCGAGGTCGTCCTGTCCGCCTAGTCCGCTAGCCCGACTATCCACGTCTTCAGTCGTACTTATCCGGCCTGATTCCAGGCCTGGCGCCGTCCGGCCGCTGGTAGATACGCTCGACGACGGCCATTCGGCACCTATGCCCTTGGTCCACCTTTTCTGCCAATCAGAAGGCGCCCTCGGGAAAGTACTTCACACCTTCCCATCAATTAATTCATGAGTCACTTTACCACAGCCGCCCCTGAGTCGCCTCACAGCCGCACAAAGGTTGAGGCACGACCTCACCTGAACTAAGTCTGCTTACCCATGCCTCGCTTTGGTACGTCGTCCGGCTGATTTATAACAATTTTCGGGAACCCGGTCGGTCTCCCAGCCGGCTTGCAATCACATCCACAGATGCTGACTTTAGCTTTATATATTTTCAGTCTTGCAAATCGACAAGGATGACATATGCCGTCTCGTTCTCGTGGATGAAGACTCGCCCACCAGCGGGGTGGAAGTTGCAAAACCGCCAAATTCGTCCCGTACAGCCGATCGGGTGTTGTCGACCGCTGACGGTGAAACGGCGCTCCGCGTTCACGGCCAGGTTTGCGGTGACCGGGACAGAGTGAAGGCCGCCGTCTCTTCCCTTCAGGCGAAGCTCCGATCCTGTCAGGCTGACTCTGAAGTTCTGTCGCGGAGATGCATAACCTTTTGTGCGATGCTAGACCGCGTGGAACCCCAAATCTCTGAGCTGAAACGCAGTCGTCAAGAAGCAGTGGACGAAATAACCTGCCTCAGGGCAATTATGGGCCAGCTTACGGACGCCCTGCAGCGGGCCGCTGCGCCATCCGCCTCCATCTCCAATGTGGCGGGGATGGAGAAAAGTCTGGAGATGTTAACCACCCACGTGGATAGCTTGGAGCACATCCAAGCTGACTTGATCCAACAACTCGCCTCCGCCAACCGCCGGGCCGATGAAGCTACCGTTCGGAAATCTTCCTCGGGACCGAGTGATCTTCAGAAACAGGTGACCGACATTGAGGGCCAAGTCGCCATCCTAACGAAAGAGAGAAACCGTATCCGCATGCTGGCAGACGTCGTTGAACCCCTCCGGGCTGCCAATCAGGAGTTGGTTCACCGATCAAAACTTCAACGTAAGTGTCTTTTCTCTTCTTGTGTTGTAACCCAGTCGCTTACGGTTTCCACGTCCTTATCACTCCGCAGTCCAGCAGCTGGACAGCTGAAACAACAGTCTGTCGAGATTTCTGACGTGTCCCAAGAGCTTTCACATCTTCGTGTCCAACTCCGCCAGGTGTCCCACGAATTTGATACAGTGTGGGACAACCGAAACCACCTGCGCGAGTCCCACACTCAAGCTCTCCGCCACATTTCTTCTCCGGAGCAGCAGTTGCAAGAAGCCTCCTCCCGGCAACGGGAGCTGCGGTCTGAGCTCTACCAGGTCCAGCGAAGTCATTGTGACACCCATGATGAGCTGGCTCGGGCCGACCGTGTTTGCGCCACCCTGCCAGACAAGGAGGATCGTTTTAGGTCCCTGTTGTGTGAATTACAAGACCAGCTCGAAACGGCTCGAAGCCAGACTGCTCCTCTCTTACAAGCTCCTTTGAGTGCACGAGAGGCTATCTTGGCTATCTTGGGGATGGTGGATCAGTGGAAACCCTCCCCACCGAAATCATCCCGGTTTTCGGCTTCAGCGGAATCAGGACCTGGGGAGCTTCCCGCCGGCCCTAATCTGCCCCCGGCCGGTTCGGATCTCTCGTCCGCCTTGGCGGGATCGGGGAGCGGAAAGCGTCCGGCCAGTTCTAACCCTTCCTTGACCGGTTCTGATCCGCCTTCCACCTCCCCCAAACGGAGAAAAAGGAGCGAATCCTCCCCCTCGCGCCAATGTCATCCAGGCAATTCGTACAGCGAAAAAGAACTTGAGTCGGACAGCGATGACAGCTTGTTCGCAAGGAGGTCCGCTGCTGTATCTCCACCCGTTTCACCAGGGAGAACTGGTCTCACACCTGGTTCGTCATCTAGCTCCGAAGAGGACTCGGAATCCGTTTCGGCTGTTGCTTCGACGTCCGGCTCGGCGGCTGCTTCGCCATCCGGCTCGGCGGCCGCTTCACCATCCGGCAACCGGATCAGCCCTCCGTCGGATTCTTCCTCGGATTCAGGTCCGCCCTCCCCTAAGTACATATATGATGATGACGAAGAAGACGAGGATTACGACGACCAGCAGATGTGCGCCGCGTTGTCTCGCTCTCGCGCGGACACCCGTCGTCGCCTCTCAAATTCTGGTAGCCAAACGATGGGGCACCTGGACCCCGATTAGATTATCGATTTGCAAACTCCGCCGCTGGCAGGTTTTGGCTCCGGAGGGCATGAGCCGACTGATTTCTTCTTGCCTCCCGGCACTGTCGACACCCCAGCCTCTCAGGTCGCTCGTACCCCGAATTCCACGGAGTAGCAGAGGAGAAGTTGGAGGACAACGAAGAGGACATCCCTGATCAGTGGTTGACTCCTCCTGACCTGAGCGATCCAGGAGTACCTCTCTCAAAAAATCCGGCCAAAACCCGGCGGTCAGCTCCAGCCAGGCCACGTCTTAAACGTCGACCCAGCCGGCCGGTGACCGAACCCAAGATCCGGCGGAGCACTCTATCCCCCGCGCACCCTTTTCCTAAACTTCCGCTTTTGTGGTTACCGGACGGGCGCTTCCCCAGTGTGGCGGATCGGTCCGCCATCCTACCTTGGCCGGTCGAGCAGCTGAGAAATTTAAGTCTCGCTAATATCTCCAGTTCTCAGCTTGCTCACTCTCTGTCCCGTCCGCCTCTCTGGATATTCCCCCGATCACGCAAGTCGCCTCCATTAGGGGCTTGGCGCCCCGACCTGATGAGGTCGGGTGCCATCGACGCGCTCATGAAGACCGAGCCTTGGCAGATCTTGGCTACTGAGATGCCAGATATGGGACTTCCGTCCAGCCCATGGTTTACGGAATTGAAGACGAGATTCCAGGACTTCGCTGTGGCTCATGCCTGGTCCATCTGGGAGTCCACCCATTTTCTGTACATTTCTGCAGAGGATAAGCGAGCGGACGAATCTCTCCGAACGTATTCCGCTGCCCGGAAGAATCGTCGGGGGCGAGCTTCCGAGGCGTGGGTCCGTTTATGTGCGTTTGTCATGGAAGGTATCCGGGATGGTAATTGCGACTTGGACCTGTTTCTCTCTCCGTTTATACTCCATCTACCGAACCGAAGATGCGGAGATGCAGCGGAGGGCGGAACGTGGTATCCAGGCCTCGGCGCGCGGGATCAGACTACCTCTCTTACCGAATCTCTGGAGGTCATCGACCGGCAAGATCCTTGGCGTAATCAGTACCGCAAACGACCCTCCGACCATCCTGGACTTCGAGTGGCTCGGCTCAGCGGCAAGTATAATCGTCCATAGGGATGTGTAATCGGGCTTCTTTTGATTCTTTCTTTTCCTTCATTTCCTTTTCAATATACCCGTCCATGCTTCTTTCATCTTCAATCCAATCCTTCACTTCGTCTCTTGCCTCTGCTTAGTCGCACCCAACAGGCCTGCGGGCCCGCCTAGAGGGACCTCTTATTGTCACAGGGCATCCCTTGATCCGGTCGGGTCTGAATGCCTTGTTCCCAGTCCCGGTCACCATACTCCTCTTCTTCGGGACGGTTGGGTCCGGGCGGATGGTCCTCGTACCTAGCGGCCGGTTTGATTATCTCCGACGGCTTGATCGCTTCTGCCAATCCGTCCAACAATTCTGGATCCGAAAAGGTAGGACCGACCTGATCTCGCATGGCCAAGGTTGCCAGATGGTCTGCGCTGTTGTTCCACTCTCGTTTGACATGTAACAGTTCATGTTCCGGCCATTTCCGCAGGGCGGACATAACCCGATCGTTCAACAATCTCAGCCGGGGCGCCTTGCAATCTATCTCTCCTGTGATTTGCCGGATCACCAGATTGGAATCACCACATATGATGATCCGCCCCTGTGTCCGGCCAGCCAGCAGATCTAGGCAAAGTAAAAGCCCTCTGTACTCCGCTTCGTTCACAGTTATGCCAGGCGTGAAATCCGAGGCGGCCGTGACCACTTTCCATCCGGGCAACTTCCACACAATAGCACTATAGGCCCCGACTCCCTTCTTTACACTCGCCGACCCGTCAAAACTCAAAACCATTAGCTCCTCCGTGGGTCCCACCGTTGGCGGCGGTAATATGATGGATTGTCGAGGCTGCTTCCGAGGCGCTATAGCTATCAGTGCTTCCTCCACTTCTGCCCTTGGGGTAATGCTGGCCGCCAGCGTGCCCAGTATCTCCTCTTCTCCCTTAGTACACTTGATTACTTCGAGGGACCACTGAGACAGCAGAGCCGCCCATCTACCCAGCCGGCCGTCAATTCCATTTGCCGTCAGAAGCCATGACAGGGTCGACCGTCTAGACAGTACCTTGATAGGCCGAGACACCAGCATAGTATAGCACACATCCACGATCCGCAATAAGGCCAAAACTTCTTTATCCACTAGCCCGTAGTTAACTTCATTAGCCTTCAGGGTCCGACTGGTGAATGTCACAGGACAGTACACTCCGTCATGATCTTGAACAAGGGCAGCTGAGATGGCCCATTTGTTAGCGTAGATGATGACCACAGGAACCTTATCAACATCGAAATGTTCAGGACCGGTGAAGTCGCCATCTCCGCCTTCAAAATGCCAAAGGCTACCATCGCTCGGGTCATGAGGTCGTCCGGGCCGGCCGCCTATCGGGGCAGACAAGGGCGCCATCTCATTGGCCGAAATAGTGGACAAGGACGCCATCTCATTGGCCAAAATCGTTGACCCGGGCGGCATCTCATTGGTGGAGATAGTAGACATGGGCGGCATATCATTGGCTGATATCGCTGGCTCGGTTCGTACTTCCCGTGTCTATCCTGCTCTCTCAGCTTGTGGTAATCCACCTCCCGTAATTCATACAAAACCGCCGCATAGACCGCGAAATCCTCAATGAACCGACTGTAGTAATTCAGGCTGCCCAAAAAGGATTGCATAGCCTTTAGGGACCGCGGGAAAGGTAGATTACTCAAGGACTCCAAATCCTTCGGATTAGCTTCCAATCCGGCAATCGAAACCTGATGGCCCAAATAGGTCACCTTAGTCTTTCCCCAGAAACTCTTAACCACACTAATCGAAAGATTCCACTTTTCACACGTAATCATCAACTTTTCCACTTTGTCACACAGTAAATCCCAAGTAGTAGCCGTCACAAGAATGTCATCAATGTAAGACCGCCGCCCCAAAACTGAAGGTTTTGGGTCGGTGTCCGGGTCACCTTCGGTGAACACGTCTCCGACCAGAGCCGGATCTTGATCCGCCTTGATCTTGAAGTGTCCATACAGTGCGTTATCTATCAGCCGTTGATAAATCTGCGGGGCATTCTTCAGACCGAACGGCATCCGGTTCCACTCGAACAACCCGAAGGGCGTCACGAATGCAGAGATCTCCCGTGCACGATCGGTCATAGAGACCACCCAGAATCCGCTGGCCATGTCCAATGAGCAATACCACAAAACTTTATCCAGGTCCTCCAGCAGGTCGTTTATCAGCGGCATCGGGTAAATCATCAGCTTAGTCAGCCGGTTCACCAGCCGGTAGTCAATACACAACCTTATATCCACCCCATTCTTCTTGATAATAATTACAATGGGCGAAGCCCATGGCGAGGTGGACGGCTGAATTATCTTGGTGGCCAGCAATCCCTTGATAAGCTCTAACAGCTTTTCCCGATATTGGGGGGAAACTTTTCGGCACCTTTGTGCAACCGGCTTGGCGTCTCCCACATCAATGTCACATACCGCCCCATGGGCGGCCGGAGGAAGTGCGTTTCCTGGTCCGATCAGCAGATGCTTTCGTTTCCATATGATATCCTTCAGCCTGCTGATCTCTTCCGGGGTGTTCACATCCGGGTCTTCCACTTGCAGATTGTCAATAGTAACCGCTGGTGGGCAGGGGGTTACCTCAGGTAGCACCGCCATCTGATCCTCCATGCCTTCAACATATAGCTCGCCCCCTTCATGAATGCAGACTTGGTCAGCTTCGACGACTTCGGGATCTTGATCGGCCGGCTGGGTCGATCCGCCTTCATCTCGGTCATCAAACCATCCGGCATCGGGGGTGACCGCACATGTAACTCTGCCTTGTCCTTTCTCCCGATTCCGTCGTTCGTCCGTCTTCATCGGGGTGGGCAAAACCAGTTCAGCGATCGGGGCATAGTCTCGGCCAATACGTTCAGCCGGATCCGGCGACGGCCGGCTCCGCGTCAATATTTTAGAAGGGGTCCGGTACTCGGGTTTAGCCACCATTGGCGTCTGGTCCTCTTCCAATTCTTCCTCTTCGCTGACCAAATCGGTGGTTGCCTGAAAGGCCAGGTTTTGCCACTCGATATAGCGTCTTGAGCCAATAGTGACATAACCCGGCCGGCGGGGCACCTTGTCCTCGGCCAGCCACATTCCAATGATCACGTCTTCATGCAAGGTGAGGGGCTTTTCCGAGATTTTGGTCACGCTTATAGAGTTGAGATGACCATCCCCTTTGACAAACGAGGGTACCCAACACTCGCCCCTTGTCAGCCATAACTTACGCCGCCTGTCGTGTGGTCGTACCATTACTTCCACCGCTTTTCCCACTGGCACCGTTACAAACTGACCTAACTTGAGGAACTGGACGTGGGCACCATATAAGGGCTGCCGGCCGGCCAGCTGGATCTGTACCTCATCCGGCAACGTCAATGTTCCATGCGATAAATCCAATCGTATGCCGGCTGGGACCATAAAGTCCATACCCAGAATTGCATCCTGCCCAGCCAGCTTACCTACCCAGGCGGTAAAGTAATACACCAAAGACCCAGCCAACGTAATCTTAACTCTTGTCCTTCCTTGGGTCATGTATGAACTTTCTCCAATGCCGATACACTCCTGCCGCTTCGTCTCGTCTATTTCACACCCCACCTTACGAGCAAAGGTGGTGTCCACGATAGACACTTCCGCGCCAGAGTCGAACATGGTAGCCTTCTAGTTATTGATTTTGCCATCCACTTTGGCCTGCTTGAACCATTTATCCGGCGAATGATATTTCCAATAACCTCGCGACTCGCCGGGTAACAGATTCAATTCCATACGCACTTCGGACCGAGAATATTCGTCCGTCCGTATACTGCTCACCAGGAAAGGGTCAGCCGTGCGGCCCGGGAACCGGATGACGTAATCGTCAAACTTACATGTATTGTCGGTTACGCTTTGCTTTGCTTCTTGATTATCCTCCTTACCGACATATGCATAGATACTAACACTAGACCGCTCGGCTGAACCAGATTCCAACCTGGCGAGCGATCTAGTTTAACATCTTTTCCACCACGGCCGGCAACATTCCAGCATGCTTGGTCGGGACGTACCACTTCTTCATCTGGTTGTAGAATTCTTCAAAAGGGCACAGTCCCGCCTCGTGCACCTCCCCGCAAGTCTTACACGTAAACAAGCAGTGTTCCGCCGGATGTCCTTTCCTTTCGCACTTCTTGCAGGTCAGCCGCTTCCAACAGCTCCGGTCGTCATGCTTGATGGACCCACAGTGGGTACATTTGCGCCTGGGGTAATCCTGGTCAGTTCGAGCCGGAAAACCCTTCGGCTGACTGGACCCGGCTGGCAGCCTGGATGGCTGACTGGCTTCTGCCGAGAAAAGGTACCGGTACTGCTCCTCCTCAGACTCGCCCCCGGATCGCTGATACTCCTCTTCCGAGCTGGTCGCGTCTGACTCTCGGGCGACCATGCGGACGGCTCGGGCCGTCCTAGTAGATGGCGGCCGGCCTCCTTGATCCGCGTTAAATCGGAACTTGAAACAGCAAGTTCCAACTGCCGCCTTGGGGCCTCGCTTCTTCGCTCTTAGGTAGGTGCGCAACGTCAATTCCAGCTCCGTGGTGTTCTTCAATCGCAGTAACGCCAGCTGGTCTGCCAGCTCCCGATCGTCCAACGTGCCGATAAAATGCTCCACATGTTCACGAGCGGCTTCCGACCGGCTGGCATCTTCTTTAACCGGTATATTCGCCCTCATGCCAGCGACATTTAGGCGATGGAGATACTCCAGAGGGGTCTCATCCGCCCGCTTCTTGGTGTGGAAATATTGGCGCGCCACCGACATTCCAGATCCACAATATTGTTCTCCGAACGCTTCAGCCAATCCCTTCCAATTAACTCGGACTTCCCGGCTGAGCTGTTGGATCCAGGTTTTTGCTGGACCTTTCATCAAGTCTCCAAAGATCAGGCACTTCTCATAGTCCGGCGTCCGGTCTCTGAGAAATGCCGACTTCGTCTTGCTCAGCCATCCTCGGGCTTGGTCCTCGTCCATGTCTCGTCCAGTGAAATCCTTTAGCTCGGACGTGGCTGACATCCGCACCCTCTTAATCGCTCCTGAGTCCGGATCAAACGCTTGGGCCGAAGCCATGTTGGCTCGGCAAGCCATCCCAAGGTCCAGGTCATCCGGATCCAAATGGTACTTGGCCGACTTGACGGATTCCATATCCACGTCGCTAATGGACAACTTCCTATTCGTTGGCCGCCGTCCGGTACGGCGACCTGTCTGGCGGGTCGGCGGGTCGGCGCGGGGCTCACTCTGCTTGGACTGCACGGACTCCATGTCTTCGTCACTCGGCCCCTCGTATAGTACTGGACTGGCTCTGGCGCCTGACTCTCACGACGAGCCGGCGGGTCCGGTGACTTCGGACAGCCGCGGCTGGCACTCAGCCGACGCTGCTCTTCCAAGTATTGTTCCATCATCGCCGAAAACATGTTATGCAGGTGATCCGGCACTTGAAGGCTCTCCTGGGGGTCGGCTTGAGGGGCGAATTGGGGGGCGGCCGGGCTGCCAGATCGACATTCCTTTTTGATCCGCCCATCCGCGTCTTCCTCCTTCGGCTCTGGATCCGCCGTCGCCGTCCGAGCCTGTACGCTATACTGACTGGCTTTCTTCCGCTCGGGCGTATCCGGATCCTCACGTCCTCCAAGTCTCATGGCCGTCGCCACACGCGCTGCTCCCCTTGGGCCAAGCGTCATGCGGGTGATACCCACCGATGAGTCGGATGAGTCCGCTTCCGAAGGGGCAGACTCGTACTGCGAAGAACCCGAGTGTATCCCGGCTGGTCTGCTTGCTGCCGGCGGCGTGGACGGCGCCACTCCAGTCGTGGCTGTCATCTTCTTCGACGGCGGCGAGCAGCCCACTAGCGGTACCAAGCGGTCGTGCAGTGCGCTGGATGCCTCCTTCAACTTGTCCACCTTGAGATCAAACAGCTCGTTCGGATCGAACACGCCGGTGTTAATACCGGCTTGTTTGAGTTGATCGAATAGTCCTCTAATAAGGGACACGTGGCCGTCTGAGAGAGTTGGGGGAGAGACGGGACCTTTCAACCCGCCTAGAATCTTCGGCCGTGTTATCTTCTGCACCTTATCCGTCCGCAAGAACTGCCCCAACTCGTGAAGATGGAAAGCACGCTCCAGGTCTGTATCCGTTGATAGGCCGTCCAACTTTTCTTCTTCTTCTTCGAAACGCGGCCTATCTTTGCGGATTGGATAATCTGATTCCTGCCAATCCGGTCTCTTTAGGGGTAGGTGGCCCGGATCGTGACTTGGTCCCGATCCGGCCGGCTTCCCGCTCCGGTCGTATCCGACTTCCGATTCTTCTTTCTTAATTTTTTCTTCTTTTATATCCATAATATGCATTTGTTTGTTAGGATCATGGTCGAGACCATGATCCTTCCTCGGACTATGGCGACTTGCACCATAATCCGATCCGGCTCCATCCGTGTAGCGGCCGGCACTACAGTGAGTAGTACCGTAATCCGGCACAGTACAGTAATCCGGAACAGTACCGTAATCCGCCCCCGGCGGAGCCTCTAGGGGAGAAACTTCTTCTTTAATGTCAACCTCGAACTCCCCCAATCCGAGGCGACCATCGCATCCTTCCATCTTCAGCAGCATTGGGGGCGATATGCCTTCCCCCAATGCACCCGACACAACATCGTCAACAAATTTGACAGGTTTAGGTCTTTCGCCCGCTAGGGACTCGCGGTGATATCCAGGGTCACCAAGAGATCCGGGCACGCGCACCATTGTGGTGTAGTCGCTCTCAGAAAATCTTCCTGAGACGCGAACACCCACGGGGGGCCCAGACGACTGACTATCGGAGGGGGTACTCCGTCCATCCGAGTCATGATCCGATCCGGCATCCGGCCGGCTAGATCGGTCACTTCCATCCGCTTGATCGTAACTGCTCGGATGTTGCATGTTGAAAGCTCACCTTGTGTACCCGTCAGTACTGGGTGGTTTGCTCTCCTGGTGGACCCTAGGGCGAAAAGTGTAAATCCGTCCAATAGGGAGATGAGGGTTAGGGCTAGGGGTAGCTCCTGGGCGGAAATCGTCACCGGGGAGCTCGTCTGGCAATACACTTGAACTTTGTATAGTGCCGGCTGGGCCGAAAATAATCAATCGGCCAGCTAAACCAATAACAATGAAGGGGGAATCCAAATGTGTATGTAAAGGGGAATCCAAATATAACTCCACACTCTTCCACAGAAGGCCAAAATGTCACCACTTCCCAATACTTAATACCGTGTTCAAAACACGGGCGACTTGAAGTGAGTATACGAAACGCCGCGACTCCCGGTCAGGGGACTTCCGGTGGGTTACTTAACCTTCCCCGGGCAAACCAATAACAGCAAGAGGGGACCTTGTTAGCCCTCCGCTGCGAACCAATGAAAGCGACTTGTGTCTAAGAAAGCGAAACGTATACTGATTTATCCTATATCCAATACTCCCTTCTGTGTAACCTACCCCAAATAACCCGGCTGACCAGTCATGTGCCTTACCCGAAGTAGCCCGGTTAACTCCGACTTTGTGTACCCGCCTGGCCGGTACACCGAGCCCAGCTGGTACCAGTCCGGCTGGTACATTGTACCCGGCCGGCTCGGCCGGATAGCCACCCATCCGAGCCCCTTGGCCGCTGGCGCTAGCAATTCCTTGGCAGCTTCTCATCCGATCCGGGTGCCTCCTTCATCCACTAGAACACTCATCTTCCTTCAGGCTCCCTTCACTCATACCTTACAAACAATCCGCCACCAATCTGCCACTCGGCCGTCCAACGTCCGCGGTCTTCCCGTCTGCTTAGCCTGCTAGCTCGACTGTTCATGCCGTCTATCACGTTCGTCCGGCCTGATCCCAGGCCTGGCGCCGTCCGGCCGCTCGCAGGTGCGTCCGGCAGCTCCCAGATCGCGTCTTCTTATTGACCGGTCCGGGCATCCGGCTAAGGGCGACATTTCAGCCAATCCGGTGCGGGCATCCATCATCATTAGTCCGTTAATTTCTGGAACACTTCACCACAACACGATGCACCTCCACGGAGTGATTTAGCACTCACTTTAACCCCGCAAGCTTTATTTACCAGTGGAAATTCCAGTAGCACACTTCGCAGTTTCCAGACAACCGAGTTTTAGAGTTAAGTGTGAATAAAATCTCGTCACTTTTTAATCCATCCACCTCTGAACATACAAGTGATGGTCATGTTGGCAATTAGATGAGTTTTACCAAGAGACATGATGAGTTGAATATGCGGATCCGTACTTTGATGTAACGCCATCGCGCCTTCATTTGAAGGGGCGGGACCGGAAGGCGAGCGCGAATTAAGTTATGAAGATTTTCGTGCAGCGTTTGAGACACTTGGGATCGGATGTTCAGATAATACCGTGCTTTTTAAGTTAGTCGAAAACATTGATCGCGGAAAACAGGGACACATTACCTTAGCACAGTTTGATGCCGCGGTGCATCGGTTAGCATTAATGCACATGGTTGAGGAACACACGCTCGACAGGAGGCCACCCGCTTCTTCTCATCAACCATCTTTATCTCTATCTGTCTCGATTTTTTCCAGTTATCAAAAGTTACATCTTATAACTTACGCCCCGAAACACGCCCCGAAACACTCCCTAACTTTGGTGACCACTTATAAAATAACCCAGGAAAAGAGGGAATTCGCTCGCCCATACTAAAATACAGTGTACAGATACTTGTGGATTCAGATACAGGATTTGTGCCAGTTAGGGGAGTTCTCATTGGGAGGTGTGACTGTATACTGTAAAACCTGTATTAGAACCCCATCCCTCGATTTGAACCCCCTCTTGAACAGAACCCCAGGTCCACCTGGGGTTAATTCTACAACCCCATCCCTCAAATAGAACCCCACCCAATTTAACAGTAAAATTAATTATCGGTTTAATTAGGGAAATTATAAGTGTATTTTACCCCTTGTTACTTGTACCTCACTTTTGTTACGTGTACCTCAGTCCGGCTACCTATGGTGAATAGGACTACTATAACAACAACAATAATACCGGTATTACGTACGACTGATAGCGAGCAAACTCCTACCGTCGCGTCACCTGCTAAGATTTCAAAGTCTAGCACAGAATCTCCGATTTCAAACTCCTTTACTGCTACCACAAGCAAACCCCCACCATCGTTTCAATACTACAACAGCGAAAGCTTTTCCAATTGGCAAGAAGGTGCACGCAAGGCTGTCGAAGCTCTCGTCACATCGGTGCCTGATCTGATGTTTAGAATCAAGAGTGCGCTGCTCTACGACAGGACATGAGATGGTGGCGGATGCAAGTGTCATCCAAATGCACATTCAGGGAAAGCGCTACAAAATGGCACACAACCGCAAGCTTTCATTTGCGAAGTATACACCATTGTTTGTGGATCACCAGGACAACTCGAAGCCTGGTATGCTATGGTGTAACTTGACTGAGTCATCCATTGCTCGTGACGAGGAACGCGTAAAGGATCACATCGCTGCCTGTAAATATCAGAAGCAGGTGCCTATTTTGAAAGAGCAGGAGGCCGCGAAGGAAAAAGAGGAAGAGGAAGGAATACAACGTCGGGCAGCTCGCATTGAGGCGGCTAAGAAACGGAGGCTTTTCACTACCAACTTTGCGACAGATTTAACACTAGAAGCTCTCGCATTCGCTAAATTACGAAGATCACCATCATCGTCATCGGTGTGAGTGGATACATATTTTAAGTATTCGCGCCGTTGGTTCAACGTCGTTTCTTTGATTACTGATGTGGACGTCATCAACATCTTCGGACTTTCCTGACGGACTATCTTGTGTGCGTTAGTTGGTTTCGATGCAACTCTCTGGTTGCTCAATGTTTCCTTAAAATGACCAGCACAGTCTCGGTCTCACCTTCAATCGCCGCTTTTCTAGCAATGGGCTCTCGCTCTTCATCGCGTTTTTCAACTGTATCTGTGGTATGCCACGTTTGGTTTGTCTCTTCCGTCTTCCTGAGCAACTCCATTGATGTGATCCGAGATGTTTGTTGGGGATCTAAAATCCCCGCTTGTGGACTGACACATGCCACCAGATAGGCGCATGCAGAAGCATTCACGGTGAGCCAGTATAGATGCTTCGTTTGGTAAGTCATCCTGCTATCGTTGTAGATTTCTCTGTGTGCGATTCGTTTTAATTACAGTAGGTATTAATACCTACCGTATTTTACGCAACTATCTTTTTTTCTCAAATAGAACCCCCCCTCGAATATAACCCCACGTTTGGGTGGGGTTATAGTGATAACACCATGGGGGTTCTATACAGGTTTACAGTAGTGTTTATCTACTTTGTACCGGGTAAAAAGTTGGCTGGGTACTTGAATATGACACAACTCTTTCAAATGACAGGACTGGAAGACAAGAAGAAGGCGCATATATGCTTTACCCATAACACCCTCAAATGAAAGCGTGTATTGTTAGGCTGCAAACATAAATCAATGCAGAGTGGAGATTTAGTGGAAAATTTGCAAGCTTGAGGGTCAGGTTCAAACCGAGCAGGAAGAGGTTGGCGTTGAGATTGCCGGCTTACGTCGCACAGAAGAAGCGATGTGGAAGGCAAAAAAAGCGAGAAATATTGACGGAGAAACAAAATTGCTCCTAGATGAAAAGCAAAATACTGACATAGATATGATGGAGACTAAAGATGAAATCGAGGCTGCTCCTGTTATTACTGAAGAGAAGTTGTTAGAGAACATGACGACGGTAGTAATCGCGGAGGCGAGAAATGAAGAAAAAGTATTATTTGAAGAAAAGGAAAAAGGTGAAAAGTATTATCCAGCTGAATGCAATGCATCGAATGAAAAGGGCTCGGAAAGTGATGTGGAGATGAAGACAGATGACGAGACACCAAAAGGAGGAAAGAGTGCGAGTAATCTTGCTGCTGCTAAAGATTCCGCAGAACAGCTGGTGTCTACTAAGGTCTTAGTTGTAGATACCCTGTGTGCTGTGGATGCTGATAAGTCAATGCAAAATGGTGCTTTGAAGCAGGGATTATGTGGTTCATCGAGCCCTAAGCGAATGAATCCGGCTAAAGCACTTACGTCCGAGACTAACAAAGGCGAAACCAAAGTTGTTGAGTCCGCTGAACCAGTTGCCAAAAAGCAGAAAGTGAACAAATTTGGTGCGAACGCCTCTGAAAATGCCATTGTTGACGCCTCCACACCTTCTCCGAACGAACATAATGACGCTTTACCCTCTGCTGTAATGTCTCGAGATGATATGGCAAAGATGGAAGAAGACAGTGGACGATTGAAGTTTGATGTGATTACTAACGATGGTTTGGACGAGCATATGATTCAGCTAACGACGCTAAAAAATATCTTTGCAAAGCAGTTACCCAAGATGCCAAAAGAATACATTGTCAGGCTGGTTTTTGATAAAAACCACCGGTCGATGCTTATTTTAAAAAATGGTACCCATGTAATTGGCGGCATCTGCTATCGGCCATTTGAGAAAAACGGCTTTGCAGAGATTGCATTTTGTGCCATCAACGCTTCAGACCAAGTGAAAGGATACGGCACACGGCTAATGAACCATTTGAAAGAGTACGTGAAGACTAAGAACATTACGCACTTCTTGACATACGCGGACAACTATGCTATCGGATACTTTAAGAAACAGGGTTTCACCAAGAGTGTCTCAATGGCCCGGCCTAACTGGTACGGCTACATCAAAGACTACGACGGAGGGACTCTGATGGAATGTACGATCCACACTCAAATTAACTATTTGAGAATCACCTCGATGATTCACATGCAGCGCCGAGTACGCGAAAATTGCATCTTTTAGTTGCTTTTATGAGCTCAAAAAATTGTGTTTGTGCAGGCAATCCAGGACAAAATCCAAAAGCGTTCTCATTCAAGGACTGTATACCCAGGTCTGACAAAATTTGCGGAGGGAAGGTTGATGGATATTTACATGGTTCCTGGTGTCAGTAAGTTTTGTGGTTTCGAGACACTATGCGTGTTTAAACTCTTGGTATTCGTTGCATTTTGCTAATTTTCTTCTATTGTAACAGAGGAAGCCGGATGGTCGCAGGCAGTAATTCGTAACAGTCGCATTGGGTGCAAACTTGATTTCTTTCACTCAGTCTTTTTCAGGTTATTTATTCTTGATTATGTATGTATATGTAGTACTCGCGACCAAGGCAGCCTGAAGTCACAGCTTTCGCAATTGCTAAAAGCGGTATCCAACCACCGAAGTGCATGGCCTTTTCACGAGCCGGTGGACACTACCGTTGTGGTAGATTACCTAGATCACATTAAGGAGCCGGTGGACCTTCAGCTCATTAGCAAACGCATCGATAATGGTGCTTACATCTCAAAAGCTGTGTTTAAAGCAGATTTGGAAAAGATGTGTGAAAACTGCATGATTTACAACACGCCCGATACCAATTACTACAAGTACGGTTACTGCTATCTAGCCTGTTTGCATCTTTCACTATTTTACAGTTGTGTTTTCCTTGTAGGGCTGCACTGGATCTTCAAGCATTCATTCAATCTCGAATCCAGATTAGGGACCTTAAGTAGACCGAATAGACTGGTAAGGTGGTGCATTTTCGTTGACGTGACTCGCGAATCTTCCTGGGGCAACAATTTGAAAGCAGTTTTTCATCTCAGACGTCAACTTATAACCCAGAGGTAAAGACCAGATGATTGTCCTCCTAACCAGTCTATATTTTTATTGCTGTCTTGGTATGCATGCTGGCGACGAGTACTCTGTTTGGCGGAAACCACCTTGTGTTCCCTTCAACTAAAGCAACCACAGCAGCCTCGAGCAATTGTAAAGCTTGCGCCTGACGGCTTATAGAGAGCGCAGCAAACGCCCATGTCAAGCTCTTTGCTCATGAAACACGTATATCGCGAGCGAGCACTGCATATGCTCACCTTTCTTTAGGCATCCACAAATCCATGAAAAATAAAGATAAATCCAAAATACAGGAGAACACGACGATAGCCGAGAGCCACTCTCTCCTAAGCGTCACCGTCAACCCCAAGATTGAGTGACTTAAAATTCTAGTCAACGGTCTTCTCGTTCGTTGCTTTCCAAATCTCTCCAAACCCAATTAACAGACCGACTGACGAAGCCTTTAACTACCCAAGCCATGGTGACGGAGTCTATCTCCTTGACAATACAAGCTCAAAAATCAGGACCGAGATTTCAGGCGTGCTTCTCACCAGATCGGCCGCGCATAACACCATCATTTTTTATTTGCTCTCGGCGGCATTTCCAGAAGCAGCTGTGGCCATCTTTACTGGAGCACTTGGTGGATCAGCTTTTACCACATCTAGGAAGTTACGGCCACCCCAAGCACCAGACTTTGGTAGCGAGTCATCTACCGTGGGTGTAGCAGCAGTTTTAGGTGTGTTTTCACTGGTCTTAACAACCTTCTTGGTAACTTTATTTTCCTCCTTAGACGCGATTTTTGAGGCAGTCTTCGAGGCAGGTTGCTTCTTATTCGACTCAATAGCAGGACTAGGAGCTGGAGTGCCGTTAATCACAGCCGCAGCGTACCCGGCAATAACGGTAGTAGGCGAATTAGTCGACTTTGGTGTGGAGCCAGCAGCGATAGCCGTAGACGCTTGAGAAACGCTAGAAGATGCAGGTGCATTCTCCACCTTTTGCTTACGCTGCTCACGAGCTTCCTTCGTGTAATCCTCACCGTACATCATGCTTTCGTAGTCAATTGATCCAACAGAATCACTACGGATCGGCCGTCCTTGACGCATTGCATCACGAGCTTGCTCAATACTGTAGGTGCGCTGGTTGCGTAACAGGTCTGGGTGCGCTTCAGCAGTCAGGGCAGCTGGGTGTACTGCATAGTCCATTTTTCCATTAGGCAACATGCAGTCTTTCTCGTCCATGTTCTTAACGATTTCCATAATATCTTCGTGAGCGTACTTGTGTATGATCACTTTCGACGCTACATTTTTATCCCCAGTGGTGGGAAGCGGAGGAAAGTTTGCAGCATTTAACACTGGCTGACGTTCAGCGGGTGCCGCAGTATTCTTCTTACTGTTGGTACCATTTGTCTGTTGATGAATCATCGCCTTCGAGCGCTTGTCTTTGTTCTTACGAGAGCTGCCAGGTCCTCGTTGCTCGAAGCTGCCGCTCTTACCACGACCTTCTCTTTGTTGGTGCGTGCCAGCACCGGTTGAACGGTTCTGTCGGCCTGGTCCCCGACCAGCGACAGAACAATCGCGCTGATTAAAACTGGCATATCTACCACTTTCAACTCCGTTCATGTTGTAGTTCTGAACTGCTCGCATATTCACTCCGTTATATTGAGCACCGTAATTATCGTAGTAGCCCATGTTGGGCGAGGCATAGTAGCCACGGCCGCTGTATGGCACACCTACGCTGGGAGTTATGACATTTTCCGCGGGCTGCGTGGGATAGAAGGACTTCAGCACATTTTCTGATTTTAGACGGGCCTTTATAGCAGCGCCATTGAATGTCTTGTTGCGAAGAGCAAGAAGCGTATTTACCGCCTCCGGCTCCGAGTTCATTGTCACAAACCACGTGTCTCCAACATCACTACGCACACTGACGACCTCGCCGCAGTCTTTAAATATGGCTTCAACATCCTCTGGTTTTGTAGAAGATGGAATTTCTCGCAAAATGATGGTTGTGCGCTCGGACTTAATATTAGGTTTTATTGCGTCCTTCGAAGTGTTCAGGGAGCAGACCTTCGAGTCTCGCACAGCCTCAACCAAAAGCGCCGTATCGTCTGTAAGTTGCTTAATCTTGGAGAAGTTGACGATGACCTCCACCGGTACGTACCTACCAAATAAACAAGAACAAAATGTAAGTAGTAGTCAAGGGGGTGGTAAAAAGGTGATCGTACATTTGCGAGTTCATCTGTGAGACGAGATAGGCGTCGTTTGAGAGATTTTCACGTGAAAAGTAGAATTCAACCTGGCGCTTGATGCATTCTTTCAGCTCCAACTCTTCTGCACAGGAACAATTTCAAGAAATTTTCACACGTGAGAAACCAATGCGTTGTCCAATAGAAAAAAATTCATAGTTGTACACACCAGGAGCATTAGATTGGCTTTGACAGCTCATGGAAGGAGTGTCTTGTGCTGCTTTGTGCTGAGATCTGTCGAGGCCGGGACGCCGCTCGGCTAGTCGCTTTTGGTTCTTACTGCTGGGTGGAGTGACAACAGCGAGAAAACGGAATGGATGGCGACGACGGTTTGACGAGTCATTACATTGATGTGTAACACACTAATATGCTGGTTGAAAGGAAGGTACTGCAGTATCATTTGTCAAAAATACAAAATAACCATATATATTTTCTATCAATTGGAGAAGGCAACGAAGGAACAAATTTGTGGCGCTATTTGTTCTCTGGATCGAAATGATTAAGGACTGGGGTCGTGACCATTATTGCTTTCAACATACTGAATGCGACCATGGCGCGTTCCATGTGATTCTCCGATCGAGGTAAAAGTTGATCGGCCTGCTGGTCAACCTGACAGGTTAACTGTTCAGGTCGGCCGACTGGTCGGTCTTGACCTGCATGGCTTCTTGTCGGTCGCGTCCGTCGGTTCGTTCTCCAAGATGACCTACAGATCCATGAACTTCTTACTGGTATCGTAACTGTAATCGTCTCGTTCCACGGCTGAACGTGAAGCCGGGATGAAGACACCAGTAACGTTGGCAGGCCGGCCGGTCGATGTTGCACCAGCTGACGGGAGACCGCTTGAAGTAGCAGGGGCCGGTCGCTTCTCTTCCAGTTCATCCATTTCGTCGTCGTCCGAAGACGGTAGGTCATAGCTTGAATCATAGCTTGACTTAAGGAAGCTGGTTTCGCTGGACTCGTTGCCGAAAACCGCCGACCGGTACTTCGCGACTTGGCCATAGCGGTCCCGGTCCGTTCGTCTAGGTCCGTTGAATCATCATCGAAATCGGGAATGTAGAGGCGAGGACGCTTGGCAGGAACCGGTTTCCCTTTGGAATTACTCTTCCGCTTAGAGTCGCTGAACCCAATCGGTTCGGGTGTGGTCGAATTTCGACATCAAGATAGTCTTGAGTTCACTAGAGGCATAGTGAACGATGTTTTTTAGAACGAAAGGTTCGCTTCCACCGACGGCTTCCGATACAGCTACCAAATAGAGGTAGTGTTCATTCCAGCTGCGCTTTGGATGCTTCTTGCTGGTGAAAAGCTTCATTGATTGCGCCGGTGTTATTGTTGCGTTAAATGCGTTCAGCATTTTATTCATGATGTGGACAAGAGTGGGTGATTCATTCCACCACGAGTCGACTTGAAGCTGATAGTACCCTTCAGCAGTTCCACTCAAGTAGTGTCCTAGCAGATCGACCTTAATATTTTCACTCCACAGGTATCCGCACGCCGATTCCGCGATTGAAAATATGTCGAATAAACCTGGTACTCCATTGTTTGAAACCTGCACCTAGGCAGCGGTAAACGTTTTTGCCATCGAAAATTCTAATCGGAAGTTTACAGTCCTTGGCGGTAGGGGTTTTATAAATTTACTGGGGTGGTTGTCTGAAACCTGCTCGAGGCGATATTGGTGCGCCTTGCGGCATTGGAGCACCCTACGGCATTGGACCACCGTGGTTTCCGTACATCGGCTGTGGTGGCACCCTGAAATCTGCAGGCGGTGGACCAACATGCTTTTCGTTCGGTTCCTTCCAAAGTTCAGTTGGGTATGGTTTCTTCTCGGGCATACTGTCAAAGGATGTCATTCGCACCAAGCCTCATTGAGTTATTGAAACCATGTTTATTCGTGAGTTCTCCAATTTTTCCATTCGCTCAGCTAATCCTCGGACTAACTTCAAAATGTTTGCTCCTTCAGCACCCAAACCTGTATCTTTTTTCTCCTCATGGCTATCACTGTCGACGACATTGTGGCCTTTCGGGCTCATAACCTGTTCAAAATTACCTCTATCCATGTTGCAGTAGGAACTTATGTCTTAGCTTAGTTGTAGTCGATAATTCACCAAAGTAAGCCGAATAAACTTGCACTCGATCGTTGGATCTTATACCTTACTATATCAAGGTATAAAAAGCGGCGTAGCTACCAAGTTAGACGTAGTTGTGGAAGTCGGACACAGGGACTTAGTTAATAAAATGTGTATTAAGAAGTGATTAAGTTGCTACCTTATCAATAGTGGTTCTCACGAACCAAAGAATATATTTCGATAATTGGTTATGTATTTGGCAATATAACGTAATTCATCAGATTATGGTGGGTCATCAGTTTATAGCGGAAAAATTCTCGATAAACACGATATTCAAAATACACTCCAAGCACTGGCTGGCTTTTCACAGCATCAGTTTATGGCATCCGACGAGCAAATCACACGACGCTTGCGCAAAAAACCAGCCACTGATATTTCTCTCTAAAATTTATTTAGGGACACATATCCCCACCGGAGTTTTAATTATCCCCACCGGAGTTTTATTATTATTACCATCGTGAAGCCTTTAAAGAAGAATGTATCTACCATCTTCTCATCAGTAGGTAACGACGAATTCTGAAAGGGTGGGAAGCGAAGCCGTTAAACAAAGACAGAAATTTGACGAGCATGTATCATATGTGTAGCAGCTTCACTAGTACTTGGGGAAGAGTCAATCAATGCAGGGGGGTCTAAAAATCAGCCTTATGTTTTGCATCACCGCATAGAAGGATTCACAGAGCAGGGACAAATATTAAATTGTGGTCCACACTATTTGTAATCTATATTATCCCGAGGATAATATAAACTCCGGTGGGGATAATAAAAACTCCGGTGGGAATAATGTCTCCCATTATTTATATTGATGCTTCCGTATGTCCGTCTGACTAAAATAAACCGCAATAGTGGTCGTTCTCCTCAATAGAGCTCCTGCCAAAATCTGCTGCATAGAAAACTCAAACTTTGCCATTTGTGCGCCACTGAATATTAACGGCTTAGGCTTATAAACAGACCAGCTGACGCACCATTAAAACAGCTTTATTTCTGTACCTGTCTCAATCCGATTGGCTTAAAAGTGCCAAATGATGGCTAAAAAGCTTAAATATCCATTTTGGCGCCATAATCTGATGAATTATGTTACATGTTTATTTGCTAGGATGATCCTGAAACGCAGGGAGGCCCATAAATTGCACCTTGTAGGTTTGTTATCACTCTAGCTGTGGTTATTTCTAACGCAGTCGTTCTGCATCCGTGCGCAGCGTCTGGCCGATCATTAATCTACTATAATTGGTGGAAACTATCCTTTGCATGCATTATCGACGAACAACATGCTATCAAGAGATCATTGCACAGTGGTAAATTTTCAAGGGGCATGATAGCTACGTCAGCGACACGGTTGTTGCTTGGAAAGCCTATCAAACACTACGCACGTATCAGACTCGGCCTGTACATTAATCTGAACGCTATAAATACCTCGTATTGCGTGTCTGCGGCTGCCAGGCTGCAGTACGTTTAGCCATTCAGCTCAGGAGCTTCATCTTAAAGAGTAAATCGCAAAACCAGCACTAATCAGAGCACCAATTTTGACTGTCGCAAAACAAGCACCCAGAAATGCCTATATTTACAGTGGTCGACAGCATCGAGGACACATTTTTTTATAACTTTTTGTTATTTTGTTGTTTCATTTAAAATTTTCAGGATATCTGTCGAGTTCAAATAACTCCATAGGTGGCGATTTTAGGAGCTATGCAGTTGAAACTCGCTGCAGAACCTTATAATTACTGCAGCCCCCTAACCTGAATGCTTTCAAAGCCAATCAGACGATTTGATCTACAAGAAAACATATACTGTAATACATTATATTTATAATATATGTAGAGTGACAATAAAATGGGGTTCACCGCTGCTAAAAGCGGGTATTGCTTCCGTAGGCAAATCCTATCTGTAATTTAAAGCATATGATTGGTCGAATTTACCAAGACACAGTTACCGGATTGGGTATTATGGGAGTTTCGTTACACGGCTAGCCCCTAATAGTGGGTACTCAGAGAATAAAAAAGGGATTTTTTGGTCAGCGTTTCTGATTGAACTGTGGTGGAGCCGATTTCCAAATCCATGACCGAAGTCGTGGGTGGAATCCGGATACCCACTGGCCCGGACGACCAACTATCGGAGGGGGTACTCGGTCGATCCTGATCAGCATCGGAATCAGATGAATCACCATTGTGGTGACTGATCTGATCCTCCCGGTCATCTGGCCGGTCTTCATGCTCGTCTGGATTTTTGTTTAACTTCATCTCACCTTGTGTACCCGTCGATCGGGGCTGATTACACTCACTTAGGTGGACTCGGTGACGAAAAGGATGATCTTGATCAGGTCGGAGGGTTTGACCTTCTCGAGACGGGGGTGTCCTCGGGTGGAAATATTCACCGGAGAACGGGTTTGGGTCGATACTTAATCAGTATCTAGGCACTGATCAGGAAAGTTCGTCTGATCAGGCCAGCCAATGAGAGAGAGATAATAAGAAACCAAGAAAACGCGATCAATCCACGATCTTCCACAGTAATCCACAAACGTTATCTCCACAAAACCTTTACCAATATTATTAACGTGTTTCAAACACGTGCGCGTTGAGGGTGAGGTTCGATCACCTAAAACAAACCCGTCGGGGGTCTTCCGGTAAGCCAAAATGCGTCTAAGCGCGTCTTAACCGGGAAATAGTTGAGCAAGAGGGGACTAATCAACCCTGTGCTCCCAATGACCGCACACGTGGCGGAGCGACTCTTTGCTTTAGGGGGAAAATCTAAACCTGTTATTATATATGCAATGTCCTATACCTGTGTACCATACCTCAACTCATGCCTGACCTTTACTTCGAACCTATTTACTTCGTCGCACGGTTGCGTAACACTCTCTTGCCCATCCTGGCTGCACCTTCAAGCTGACCTGTACCGATTCTGCCCCGATCATGACCCGACTCTTCAGAGGATCTTCAACCCATCCTGATCTTCAACAGACGACCTTGAAACCACTTGAGACCGGCTCTTCAGCACTTGTTCACTTCATATATAGTTCGCCCAAACCGAGAACTCACTTGCCCTTGCTTATCAACGCTGATCAAAGGCTGATCGGCCCTGATCATGATCGCCATAGTGATCGACCAGGTGATCAGGCCTGATCAGGCCTGATCAGCCCTTGATCACCTCGGGAACGTCCAGGGTCATCATCATTACGACTCCATTCATCTTCCAAACCATACTTTCGATCTTAATGCACCGTCAGGATAACCATACCGCACTGATCTCGGCTGATCAGGCCTGATCAGGCTTGATCAGGCCTGATCAGGCCTTGCCACATAATCTTCGGACTAATCAAAGGTTCACATCACTCGTATAACCTGTTAATCCACCTGCCCGATCTTCATTCATCATTTGATCTTCTTCCTCCGGGCGTGACAAGCTGATCAGGCTGCAACCTTGTGTCATAGCCGGCTTCCACCGATATACCGTTCGGAGATCGGCTGGTCACCTGCTCTTGGTATGCCATGTCAACCATCACCACTATTTTATTATATCCACGAGAACTCCACTTAGTGACTGTGACAACGATCGTGATCGTGATCTTCATCATTCCGCCAGTGCCTGGGACCGGGCTTAACGACCACACTTGGCTAACTCTTCCACATCGTAAATATCCGTTGGCCACCACCTTTTCTTCTTACTCGCGATCGACCTTTTCCCACCCATCAACCGTCATATGTTGATGGGTGTTCTATCATCACCAATCATCGGCCATGTGTGGTCCACTTCAATCCCAATATTTTCCGATCGCTTCACCACAGCCGCCCCTGAGACTAACTGTAGCCGCACAACGACTGCAGTTCGACTCACTCACTTTTGAACTTCCTCTCTGGTGACCACCATGGCCGACGCAAGCCGATCTCCTCTTCCTTCTTCGTCTTCTTCGTCTTCTTCGGCTGCCCTCCCGATCACTTCTTCGCCCTCCGTTTCCAGTTCGGCTACCCCTGCGATCGCCCCGATCACGACCTCTACGCCGATCACGACCAGCCTCATCCGACCGACGACTGCTCTCGCTTCATATCGACCGTCTTGGAGTCTTCCTGCTCGACCCTCGTCAGATCGCCTTCTCCGTTCCTTGGAGCAGCTCGCTCGGTTGATAGATGGATCGGGCTCATTCACGTTGGGGCCCGTGGAGGCTTGTCGGCTGCGATCGGAACTCCGAAGTGCAATTCCCGAGTTGGTTTCTCTGTACGATACCAACCGGGCACTTACGGCTGAGTTATCCGATCGTCGGATCGCGGCTGATACCTCGGCACGTGATTCCGCTGATCTGGCCACCCAACTGTCGGTTCTCCGGCTAGATCATGATCGGCTTGGCAAGGATCATGATCGGCTTGACCAAGAATTGCGGGACCTGACTGATCTCTTCCAGGGTGTGACGATGGAGCGTGATCAGTTGTCAGCTGACCTCGCTGCTCTTCGACTCTCCAAGCCTTCGGACACCGTCGCCACCTTGCAGTCGCTGATCGACACGATGGCTATCACCATCCGTAATCAGGGTACGTTCATCTCATTCACTCCTCTTATGATCCGTATTTGACTCTCCATGTTAACTTCCAGATGAACGTATCGAGTCCATGAAGGATTCGATGGTCGAGATGGTAGATCATCTGCAGCGCATCGATGATCACCGTCTCGACCGTGATCAGCTTCTGCACGACAGAATCCGTACTGCCGAGGATGTAGAGCGTCGGGAGATTGAAGCTCGTTATGCGGATCAGCAGGTCCAGCTCTTGGTCAAACAGCTGGCTGATTCTCGTATTGGTCGCGCTGATGTACAGAAGAAGCTGGATGAGAGCCGGAAAGTAGCTGAAAATTGCCGGCATGAGCTTAATCTCGCTCGGGTCAAACTTGAGACCCTCGAGCTTGATGATCGTGCCTGGCTTCAGCTTAACGCTGACCTGAAGAGTCTCGCGGTACAAACCATGGACAGATGGACCAAGACAGACGCTGGTTCAGGGTCAGTCCGGACGGCCTTGCAACGACTTCCCGGCCTGATCAGCTCGTTCACTCCATCTGGCACACCGCCGCAATCTCCTGCGTTTGCCCCGCCTTCGCCCGCGTCCTCCGTCGCTTCCTTGCCTGTTCGTAGTGCTGATCAGCCCGTGATCAGCACTTCACAAGCTCCCGCGTCATCTCAATCTCGTCCACCAGCATCTCCGCGACCAGCGCCTTCGGCCTCGAGTTCTGGGAAGCGTAAGCGGACCAACTCGTCGAAGCAGAAGATGAGTCTCGCCAAGCGATCACGCCTTATGGTCGAATCGGATGACGAATCAACCGATCTGGACGAGAGGACGTTATCTGTTATGGCTCGGTCGCGCAGCGCTGATCGCCGTGCGTCAACACCGAGTTATTCCGGGGTGAATTCGCTGGCTCAGGCTGTCACTTTACTGGAGTCCGATGACGGCGATGACGATGATTTCGAGGAGGAACCCCCGGCTCAAGCTGATCCTGACATTCCTCCGACGACCACTGGGGCAGTGATCGCCCCGCCACCTAATTTTACGGGCGTCTTCATTCCTGCAGCTCGATCGTCGATCAAGGAAGACGATTACAGCTACGATCCGAGCCGTCCGTACATGGATCTGTATGTCGTTATGCAGGGGAGGCCGACTCCCGCTCACATGGCTACACGGAAACCTTGGAGTGATGATCAGGTCTGGGATCTGACGCCTCGGGTTCTCGAAGTGCGCCAGAAAAGCGTCCCTCGCTTGTGGTCCCGCCCGCCAGGCTGGATCTTCCCGATCAAATCGCCGGCACCCAAGGACAAGCAGTGGCAACCAAAGTTGTTGACCCAACATGCTATCGAAATCATGATCGATTCGGCACCCTGGGATGTCCTCCTGACACCCATGCCCGGGCTGGCGTTCCCTGATCGCCCTTGGTTTGTCGAGCTACAGGGGCGCTTGGCTTTATATCATCAAGAACACGTGCAGGCAATATGGGAGGCGACTCACCATTTCCCGATCACGATGGCGATGCGCAAGGACGCGTGGATCGAGCAATACCATCATGCTCGCAAGCGTCGTCGCACCAAAGCCGGGGCTGCTTGGGCCACGATCTGCGATTATGTTGTCGATGGAATTAAGCACGGCGAGTGTGATCTGGACGTTTTCCTGTTCCCTAGCGTCTTGCACCTAACTGTTCGTCGAGCGGGATCGCCGGGACTCAAGGCTGACGGCGGGGATTGGTATCCCGGTCATGGGCACATAACTCCGGTCGCCACACTGCGTGATTGCTTGCTCTGGACCGATCAGCATGAGCCTTGGCGAAACCAGTTCCGATCGAGTCCCATGGATCATCCAGGATACAAGATTGCTCGCCTGCGTACTAAATATGGTCCATGATCGTCGTGATAACCCACTTTTATTTCGTTCTCCATAATCAATTAATATATCACGACTTTCCTTGATGATCTTCTCGTTCCACTTTCGTAAATCTTGTTCATGTCTCATTATTGCTTCCATCTTGTAGGTCGATCGTTCTCGTGTATGCAGGTATAATTCTTGAGTAATATATATATGTATACGCATTCGTTTCTTCCAAACCAGTCCAACCGCCCTGATCTCCACTTGCCCGATCATCATATTTGCTGATCAGCCACAATGTGTCAACCCAGGCTATTGAGATTCCTGGTTACCCTCTTCGTGGGTTTGCATCGCCTCAAAACGATTCCTTCTCACCCGATCACGTTCGAATTCCCTTAGTAACGCTCCACAGTTCAGATCACGCTCATCTATCCACTCGGGATCGTTGTAACCCTTCCAACGAACCAAATATTCACGGTGGGTCCGGCCAAAACGGGTTTTCTTGCCTGATCGGGTATCCAACACCTTCTCCACCTCAAATTCGTTCGGGTCCAATGCTCTTTCCCAACTATCTTCGGGTAAGAGAGCCTCATCAAAATCAAACCTTGGCTGATCATCTCCTGACAGCCTAGTTTTAGGCCGATCAGGGTATTCTCGGACCAGTTTCAACTTTGACAAGTGAACAATCGGGAAAATTCCATAATCAGTACCCGCGGTAATCAGTCGAGCGGCATGATCACCGATCAGTTCGGCTACGCGGAACGGTCCATGCCATAAATGTGCTAATTTCTTGGCATATCCTTCTTTCACACGATCCAAGTAAAGCCAAACTCTTGATCCTGGCTCGATATTATGTGAATCGGCCTGATCATTGTTCCGATCAGCTCTTTCTTGGATAGCCCTTCGCAATCGTTCGTTAACTTGTTCCCGCGCATGTTGGTAGTGACGTTGGAGTCCCATGCGCCATCGACGAGCTTCGCGATCTCGACCTCGTGTGCACCCAACAGGGATCA